>JARNME010000404.1:12577425-12641555 GCA_030179655.1 Scaptomyza flava
ACCGCAAACTCTCCTGAAAATGGTTCTACACGCTGCGTGTGTTATGATTCATTTTTATGGCCGGTATGATATTTTACGCGCCATGTCGCTTTATAGCGGCTTTTCCTTATTTCCTCGTCATTTGCATGTCCTTTTGATCCCAAATCTGGTTAATTAGTCTTTGCACCCCGGTGAAATTCCAAATAAGAGATTCAAATGCAATGAATTAGTCGACCGTTTTACGCGTTTTATTTGTTGTTGTTTTTTTTTTCGAGACCCTTGAAAGTGTTTCTCTTGGCAAGTGGACAGATCACCAATTTAAAAGCTTCTTGCTTTTCCGTAATAAGGTAGATCAAATTAAAGTAAACACTTGGTTTATGTTGCAACCAGGGGATGATTAAAAGCTTGTCGGCCAGCATTAGCTATAGTGAAAATTGTTTTAATCTTCATGCTGTTCGACTTGGTACTTTTCACAAGCAGTTGCCACAGTGGAACCACATTAGTTTGCGACTACTATCCTCTTCGCGGGGCTCAAAACGATCGAAAGTTAGCGTGCCCTCGTATACGAATGATGATCATACAACCAAGAATATCTTGGCTGTAAATTGTAGTGTGCTTGGAGTACGAATACTTGCATGTTCAATTTTTACTTTGAAACTTTTTTTGCCTTGAGATCGCTACGTGTGTGTTACCTTCAAACAATAATAAATCTCGGTACCATTTAAACAAAGAACATGCGATAAGTCTCGATAGCTTTGCAGAAAATACCGCAACATATCGTCCCATTTGGTCTCCCAGTCACCACCAGACTACAGTTTGTGTGTTGGTACAGAGACCATATAAAAATCTTTTGACAATCTATTCCCTCCTTACTAGTGTTTTCACACACAAAACACCAAAAGTTCGGATCAAGGAGAACTATAGGCGATATACAGGAACACAGTGAAACTTTGGAAAGTGTTTGCAGCTTCGTAATTCAGATACGAGTCCTAAACAACTACAAAAATGGTTAGGGGAGAAAACAAAGACGCATGGAAGGCCCAATACTGCATTTATAGTTGTGGTATGTAATTTAGCATACGGTTAGCTGTGTACATGAGATTCCTCTACATTAAACAGTTCCCTTTAGGAATTGTTCGATGCGTTTCCCAAAGTGCTCGTGTGGGCGCCTGACACTGGCCGCGTCTCTCAGCAGAGCAGACATCCGTCTACCACGCTGGCCGAGGGCCGTGCTGGTTGCGTACTGATGAGGCCACCAAAACACGATGATGCGTGAAGGCCTATTCGTGGCAATACTGGAGAAACAAATCCGGCAGTTGGAACAGGCTGTTGCCGCACATCAAGGGCACAGTGGGCTCTTTTGTAGTCACGCACGGGCGCGATTTATTTGGCGGAGCGTTCGCGAGTTTAAGGCTCCCATGTGGACTCGAAGGTGCGTGCTCCGCATCCTGCACCGTCCCGGCGCTTTTTATTGCACCCTCCTCGCATGTCTTCAGTCCCTGGCACAGAACACTGCTGTGCTCGCGGTCCACGAGAGGTCCCAGAAGTCCCGCTTCTCTCCAGGGCTCTGTCTATCCCCGACCCAAGAGTTCAAAAGGCCGTACAATTTTGAAATGGGTGAATCCATTTCCACGTATCCTTCCCCCCCCCTTTCTGTCGCCCATTTGAAGCCCTCATGTGTGCCCGATCCTCAAAGGTTGGCGGCCTCTGAGCCCTCCGTCGGACGGTCACGGTCTCTCACAGAGATCGTGCTGCCTTCTCGTACGTGAGTCCGGCTTGTGCACCAGGCCGTACACTCAGCTGGTGACTGATCTTCTCGTCCTGAAGTCTTTTTGGACATCTTCAAGCTTCCACCTCGACGGCATTTGCCGCGCACCGGTTAGTCTCAACTAGGCCGCCTGATGGGCACCAAGCTGGGCTTCTCGAGCTTTCTGCTTGGTCTGGCGAAGCTTATCCCCAACATCCCAAACAGCGGAACTCTCGGACACCTTCTAACCAGCTCTTATTTGCTCAGCCCCTATCGTGTTTTCAAAAATCTTATATGCGGCCCTCGCTGCCACCGCGGACCTCGAGCGTGGGTTTAGCTCTCTCCCCCTAGCATAGGACGTCGCAGGCTAATTCCCCCCAACCAGCAAGGAGTGGGCTATACAAGGATTCCCCAGGCAGTTTGCTGCTTGCTGCCGTCGCTTCGGCCCCAGCGGCGGGCGCCTTCGGTGGTGCCTCGCTCATCTGCTCGATGTGCCCGCCGGTGCTTGCGCGGAAAAGGACAGGTAAAAGCCACAGATTTGGAATCGCTCTCGAAGGCCGAGTCCGAAGTCGGGAGGAGCGAGGTGACATGGGCTTTTGGCAGACTGTGCGTATTGCGCCCACGTTTCCACGCAAATTTGCCGCCTTTGCTACAAGTTCAATGTTTACATCGTTATACAGCGTCACGCTGCCTTGCAAAAATGAATTGTGTCGTGGTTTGACAACCCACATGAACAGTTTGCACTGCCCGACATGATGCATTCACTACCATCCATTAAAAATGCTACACTTGAGATTTACATAATCTGTACTGTGTTAAAATTGTGCATGGGCATGTATTCGATTATATCATGAACTGCCATTCGCAAAGGCTTATTCGGTTTTTTTTTTAAAATATTTGATTATGCTACGATTCGAAATACTTCGTCCATAGGCAGTGTCAGCCTGTTCGACATGTCTTTAACAGACCTCTCCAGTAGCAGGACTTTCTCTGAATAGTTACTATGTATAGTAATTTCCGTAAGGGTAGAAAAAAAAATGTCAAAAATTGTGTCGAGCATTCCCTTAAAGTGATAGTGGTGGTCTTACCTGTGGGAGATGGACAGGAATATACCGATGGTATCGGCGGCATCCCTCTAACATTCTTTTTTTTTTTTAATATTGCAATCAAGTTGCACTCTTTATGCTGCTTGTTTGTTTGCACTGTGGCTGTCGTTAAGTTTTTGGATTGCCCTCTCTTCAAAATGGAGAAGAAGCCAGCGGGTGTGAATTCACGTACGCATGCAGCTCGTGCTGCTGCACAGCTGCTGAGCACCCTATTTACGGACTATCTACTGTCTATAATATTACTAAGTAATTATACTTGTGATGTGATAAAACGACTTTCACAAGATGAGAACAGTGTAAAGTTTTCGTTCCGCTGCTTCCCGCAGCGCTGCTGCTGCGTCGCGTAGCGCTTTGCGCGATTCTGTACTGCTCTGCGTTCGGACGCCGCTCATAAAATTCCAATTTGGTCTGGCACAAATACGCCGGCAAGAAACTTAAGAATGTGACCAGTAGCAGCCAAAGAAACTTTATTTCGCTTTTATTTGGTTGTTTATTTTATTTTATTTTTTTCTTTGTCCCTTCACTTTTCTCTCATTTGTCTGAGGCGAAAATGAGAACGCGACTGCGCGCGTGAAAATGAAAATGCCAAGCCTGCAACCCACAAAAGCCCCAGCTAAGTTAAACACTGCATACACTAGCCGAGACCAAGGTCCAGTTAGTTTGTAGCAAAGACCCTTTAATAACAAGATAAGCAAATGCTAAGAAGAAATCTTTGTCTCAATAAAGAACGGCATGTATTTACACAAATACTATGAACATACATATGTGCAAATTATTTTTACGTTTTTCATTTCGCTTTTTTTGTTTATTTATTTGTAACCTTTTGAACAGTAATATAAAGTCAAGAACACCGGCATAGTAAAATATATGTAACAAAAGAATGCTTGCCTATTTTGGTTGTTGCTTCAACACGAATGTAAATCAACTTCGCGAATAGAGAAATAAAAAGGACTGTCCTGCTCTAACTACAGAGCGGCTCTCTGAGAGAGCGATCGTGTAGCTTCCACAAGTCCACAAATTGCACTTGTTTCACTTTATTCATATAGGCAGTAAGCCTGGAGCATTCCGCGTCTTTACATCGCTGGAAGATTATCGTACGTTTTATTTATTTAATTAAAACTGATAGGCCATATATTAATAGTTAATTGTGTTTATATAAGGCATTGAACATTTACAAAGTGTTAATAACATTATAAAATCGCCGTGTATTTGCTTTTTAAAGTGTTTTTCAACTAAATTAGAATTGAGACACGCGCGCCATTTTTTTGTGCTGCTTTGCCGGGTCGCGAAAAAAATTAAAGAGAGAGTATAACAGCGCCTTAACGAGTGTGTTGTTGTCCAAAATGAGCGAAGCATTGATGATGGTATTACATAATTACTTTTCTTTATTTACATATATTTTTTACTTGTGTGCAGTGAAAATAAAATAAAATAATATTGTATGTACAAACATACATAGAGAAGAAAGATGAGATGCATCTCATTTAATTATTGTTGTGTGTGGGTGTGAGCTTTTTGTTTTTGTAAAAGTGCTCAGTGAAAAAAAAGAGAGAGAGAGAGAGAGAGAGAGAGAGAGAGCACTTGCATTGAACTGTATCTGTGTTGTTGCTGCTACCGGTGAGTGCATTCTGCATATTCAATATTATATTGATCACCCTGCTAATAAATCACCCTGTTACTATAATTAAATTGGATACATATATAGAAATAATTTTAATTGTTCTTTTAACTTTTCAATACACTTTCAAAAGAAAGTATATTGCTTAATTTAAACTTTTCAAAATTTTAATGATCGAAGTCTCTAAAAAATTTATAAATAATTTAATATAAACCATCAGTTGTTGAATGCAGTATTATAAAAAAATGTCAGTCTACAGAATCTAAGATAATTAGGATCACCCAATTGCTATGTACTAGCAAAATAGTTTTCTCATTTCCCAAAATATTTGAAATAACTTACAAACAAATTCTAATGTTACCATCGCTAGCACGAGTTCCCCGTTGGGTTTGTCATAAATTAATAAGGCAATGCATAATTTCAGACGCCACTGGCGGCAAATACACAAAAATTAACATAAATTGTGGGTTGGCACAGGATTACGCTTCTTCACTGTCAGACCGTTCGCCGCCAGCTTACACCCAATAAAAGCAGCGTCACTGACATTCGAAATCAAAATGCGATTGGCAAAATGATTTGCTTCAATTTTTGTGATGCGCATAACAAATGAAGTTTGGACATTTGGACAATTGATTGGGACGCCACGAAACGGACGAACAAACAGCATCCAGATTTCCGAGTCAGAGACTACAGACCCATATACACACATACATATCTACACAATATTTGATAACACACACAAACATACATACACTACCACTGACACACAATGGTTGTCATGCACAACAAAATGTGGAGCAGTCGTCAGATTTGAGTTTTGGACTCCCAGTCTCCACTCCACTCTCGACTCCCTCGGTTTGGCTATCAATACGCATAGATAGATAGATTTGTATGCATATTTTTGCTTTGGCATTTCGTTTGTGTGCTAAACATGTGAATGCCATCGATACAACGATGATTCCGCTGTCATGCATGTTTTGCAATCCTCAGCTGAGATTTGGTTTTGTCCAAGAGATTGGGGCAAACAAACACCAATGGTCAGTGGCATCAGAAACGGTCAGTTCCTAACAACTTAAACGTTATCAACTGTATTTGCTTGATATTGGATAAACAAAATATGCAATGCGAAGTTCAAACTAAAAACTAAACCTTGGAAAAGCGTTTATTTTTAAAATCACTTTTCTGAATTTATTCATAACATGGGAAATATGTATTCCAAATATTTTGTATGTACTTCAACTGATCGTCAACAAACATTTTGAATGTGCGTTGTGTTGTCATTTAAGTATTATAATATTATGTGTGTGGTATAAACATTTTCACAGCAACTCCATAATGTCATATAGTCGACAGAAAAAAGGAGGTACAGCCCACAATTCTAATCCCGTTTCTTATAATAGGCACGTGAAAATAAATTGACAGCAATTGCTTTTCGGATTTGAGGTAAAGCGCGAGGGCGAAAACTGCCGTTACATGAAAGGGGTGTGTGTGTGTGTGTATGTATGTGTGCGTGCGTGAGTGTTTGTGAGGGGGTTTTTGGGAGTGTGGTGGGCTGTGCCTGTGCAGAGGCTTGTGATTTATGTGGGCTCTCCTGTTCTCGTTTGGCTGCTGTTGGCAACTCAAAACATATGCATAGATAAATTATACGCGGTAAGCGCCCACAAGCCCCAAAATGTTGACAACGGAAACAACAAAAACAACAACAAACTAGAACCACAACAGTTTATGGGAGAGCAAATATTTTGATGTGACGAATCTAAATTGGGCGTGGCAGGCAAAGGTAAGCAGCACAAGCTCAAACACAGCCAATAGAAATAACTTACCATATTTTTGTTTTATTCATCTTTGTACATTTTGTTGTTGTTTCTCTCGACATTCAAATATACTCGATGCCAGTCAGTTAGAAAATAAATTTTCAGCTATCATCGAATGGTGTAGCAGCTGCTAGCAAAATATCCATTCCCTGTAACACCCTTTCTTATTCCAAAACTGGCCAACGGCTAGCTTTACTTTCCATCAATTGTAATGCTCTATTTCTGTCTCTCCCTCTATCTCTCTCTCTCTCTCTCTCTCCTTTACTGCTCACATTCAGTTGAAGTTTAGCTTTTGTTTTGCATTTTGCCAGCTTTATATTCTGTTGCTCTTTTCTGGCAGGTTTCGCACAAATAGTAGGAATACGAATAGTCAAGGAGAGAAATTTTCCGCGCAAACTAGTTTCAGATGCTGCACTGAAGTTAATCAAAGCTTTAGTCAAGTTTTGCAAGTAAATGCGCACATATTTTGAAACGCCATGCAAAATTAATTAATAAAAACTCGAAACAATGCCCTTGCAGCTTACACGATTTTTTATTTTTAGTTAACATATGAAGAATTGGGAAAGTAATTTACAAAGTAGATGGTTGGGCAAAACAAATACAAAACTTTATGTTTTATTCAACATGACTTTTAAGATATTGCTTTTGAAAGTCGGGTCAGTTTTGCCGAAGTTATGGAAGTCGAAAGATTTTACCAATGCCCAAGTCGGTTTTTTGCCATAAAACTTTTACATGAAATCTGACCAAAAATCGAATTTTATTTAAATGTAATTTCTTAAATGCAGTTTTAGTTTAGGAGTCAAACCATGACTTTTAAGGTATTGTTTTTGAAAATCGGGACAGTTTTGCCGAAGTTATGGAAGTCGAAAGATTTTACCAATGCCCAAGTTAAGTTTTGTTTATAAAATTTTAACATGAAATCTGACCAAAATCGAATTTTATTTAAATGTAATTTCTTAAATGCAGTTTTATTTTAGGGGCAAAACCATGACTTTTAAGGTATTGCTTTTGAAAATCGGGACAGTTTTGCCGAAGTTATGGAAGTCGAAAGATTTTACCAATGCCCAAGTCAAGTTTTGTTTATAAAATTTTAACATGAAATCTGACCAAAATCGAATTTTATTTAAATGTAATTTCTTAAATGCAGTTTTATTCTAAGGGTCAAACCATGACTTTTAAGGTATTGCTTTTGAAAATCGGCTCAGTTATGCCGAAGTTATGGAAGTCGAAAGATTTTACCAATGCCCAAGTCAAGTTTTGTTCATAAAATTTTAACATGAAATCTGACCAAAAATCGAATTTTATTTAAATGTAATTTCTTAAATGCAGTTTTATTCTAAGGGTCAAACCATGACTTTTAAGGTATTGTTTTTGAAAATCGGCTCAGTTATGCCGAAGTTATAGAGGTCGAAAGATTTTACCAATGCCCAAGTCAAGTTTTGTTTATAAAATTTTTACATGAAATCTGACCAAAAATCGAATTTTATTTAAATGTAATTTCTTAAATGCAGTTTTATTCTAAGGGTCAAACCATGACTTTTAAGGTATTGCTTTTGAAAATCGGCTCAGTTATGCCGAAGTTATAGAGGTCGAAAGATTTTACCAATGCCCAAGTCAAGTTTTGTTTATAAAATTTTTACATGAAATCTGACCAAAAATCGAATTTTATTTAAATGTAATTTCTTAAATGCAGTTTTATTCTAAGGGTCAAACCATGACTTTTTAAGGGGTATGTGGTTTTTGAAAATCGGAGCGGGCTGTTCTCTCGTATGCCGAAGGTGTTATGTTAGAGCCGCCCCCCCCGGTCGCAAAGATGGTAACCAATGCCCAAGTCCAGTGCCCCCTGTCTGTTGCTGCCCGGACGCGAACAAATATTGTTGATTCATGAAATTGCCTGGACCACAAACAAACCTTCGAAATGGTTAGGGAATTTGTAAATGTAATTTTCTTAAATGCAGTTTATTTTTTTAATGGGGGTGTTTCCAAACCATCGATTTTCTCATTTTTTTTGTCCCTTTTTTTTTCCCTTCTCTCCCCCCGTTTGGCATGGCTTTTGAAAATTCGGGGTACAGTTGTGCCGCCCGCCGAAGAGTGAAGTTAAGAAGTTAAAAAAAAAAAGGGAGGTAATGGCGAAGTCGACAATTAGGATTTACCATTAGCCCAAGGCTTTTTTAAGTTTTGTTATATAAAATTTTTCTACAATGGAATCTGACCAAAAAAAAAAAAATCGAATTTATTTTTAAATGTTAATTTTTCTTTAAATTGTGGCATAGTTTTCGGAGTTTTTTATTTCCTGTTTTATTTGTTTTTTTTTCACTCTCCGGCCCCGGTTTCAAACCATGACCCCTTTTACTTGATTTTCCTGTTAATTTTTTTCCCCTTTTTTTAAGCTTTTTATTGCTTTTTGAAAATGGGGTCACCTGTGCCGACGTTAGTTCAGGTTATGAACGGTCGAAACGATTGTACCACTGCCCAATGTGCCCAATTGTTAAGTTTTGTTTTTTAATTTTATAAAATTTTGACCATGAAATCTAGACCAAAAATTCGAAACATTTTATTTAAATGTAACGTTCTTGTGTTTCTTAAATGCCGTTTCTTGGGTTAAGGGGTTTCAAAACCATGACTTTTTAAGTATTTGCTTTTTGAAAAATCGGGTGGCGTTTCTTTTTTTTGTCACATTTGACCAGCCTACGAAAAGAGTTATGTGGGAAAGGTCGAACGGAAAGGATTTACCACTATGCCCAAGTTAAGTTTTTTTTTGTTTAATAGATGTTACATGAAAATATGCCCCCCCTTTTTTCGCTGACCAAAAACCTCGTCGAATGTTATGTAAAATGTGTATGTGCTTAATTGCCGTTGTAGTTTAGGAGTTCAATACCACCGCGACTTTTTAAAGGTCTTGCTTTTGAAATAATCGGTGCCAGTGTGTGGTCCGAGGTGAGGTATTTGGGTTGGATCCAGTCGAAAAGATTTTACACCACACTGCCCAAGTTCTAAGTTGTGGTTTATAAAATTTTAACATGAACGCTGACCACCAATCGAAAATGTTTATTTTTAAAGTGTATTTCTTATAAACTGTTTGCAGTCCTAGTTTAGGTTAGGAAGTTTTATTTAGGAGTCAAACCATTGCCTTTTGTTAAGGTTTTTTGCGGTTGCTTTTGAACAATCGGGCGCAGTTTTGCCGAGAAGTTAAGTAAGTTAACCCGAAGAAAGTTAGGAAACAGTTAGAAACTAGATTAGTTCATAGAAGTCGAGTCGAAAGTATTTTGACAATGCCAAAAGTATCAAGTTAAGTTGGGTTTATACAATTTTTTACATGAAATCTGACCACAAATCGAAAAAATTTCTGTCAATGTAATTTCTTCTTAAATGCAGTTTTAATTTTAAGAGCGGGTGGTCGGGTCCAACTCATGACTTTTTACGGTAGTGATTGCTTTCGAAAAACGGGTCGTGGGGGCTGCAACTTTATTTTTGCCGGACGTCGAGTATGGACAGTCGAAAAAAAAAGATTTTACCAGATGCCCAAAGGTCACGTTTGGTGGTTTGTGTTATAAAAATATTTTGCTTACATGAAATGCTGACCCCAAAAAAATCTCGCATTTTATTTAATGTCAATTTCTTAAATGCAGAAGTCTTTTAGTTAAGGGTCGTCTGTCTTGTTCAAACCATCCATGACCTGTTAACTGGTTTATTGCTGTTTGAAAAATCGGGTGGTGCTGGTCACATTTGCCGAACGTACGTTATGAAAGTCGAACAGATTTTTAACCACTGCCCAAGTTAAGTAGTCTTTGTCTTTATAAAACTTTTCTTTACCCAATGAATCTCGACCAAGAAATCGATAGTTACTATATTGAGGTACATAGTACTTTTCTTAAATGCAGATAGTTTTTATTTAAGGGGTTCTTTTCAAAACCTTTATGACTGGTATAAGTTGTTATTGCTTTTCAACGAAAATCGTTTTTTTCGGTGGTCAGGGTCCACATCTTGTAGCGAAGTTATGAAGTCCGAAAGATTAAAAAAAAGATTTTACCGACATGCCCAAGCCTTAGTTAAGTTGCCACCTAAAACTTCTTTACACATGACATCTGACCAAACATCGACTTATTTAATAAATTATTTATTTTAAAAGTAAATTTCTTTAAATGCAAGGTCAGTTGTGTTAGTTCGGAAGTCAAACCATTGCTAGGACCTTTTAAGGAGGTATGGGTTTTTGAAAATCGGCTCAGTTATGCGAAGTTATTAGGCCGACGTAGTACAATCGCCCAAGTTCAGCTTTTTGGGTTTATAAAATTTTAACAGAATCTGACCAAAGAATCTACTTTTATTTAAATGTACATTCTAAATGCAGTTTTATCTAAGGGTCAAACCATGATTTACGGTATTGTGTTTGAAATCGTCTCCAGTTTATTCGAGTTATAGAGTTCGAACGCTTTTAACCAATTGCCCAGAGTCAAGTTTGTGTCTAAACATTTTTACCACATGAATCTGAACCAAAACTCGAATTTTCTTTAAATGTTATTTCTTAAATGCAGTGTTATTTTAAGGGGGTCAACCATACTTTTAGGCATTGCTTTTGACAATCGCGGACAGTTTTGCCGAAGTTTATAGAAGTCGAACGATTTTACCAATCTGCCCAATTTAAGTTTTGGTATAAAAGTTTCACATGAAATCTGACCAAAAATCGAATTTATTAAATGTAATTCTTAAATGCAATTTTATTTAAGGGTCAAACCATGACTTTTAAGTTATGCTTTTGAAAATCGGTCACATTTGACGAAGTTCTGAAGTCGAAGATTTTCCCAATGCCCAATTTTAAGTTTTGTTTATAACATTTTTACATGACTATGACAAAAATCCGAAGTTTATTTCAAAAGTAAGTGTCGTAAATGCGTTTTATTTCTAAGTCAAACCATTACTTTTAAGGTATTGCTTTAAAATCGGTCAGTTTTCCGAAGTTATGGAAGGTCTAAGATTTTACCCATGCCCAAGTCAAGTTTTTGTTTATCAAATTTTTAACATGAAATCTGAACCAAAAATCGGGAATTTTATTGTAAATGTAATATTTCTTAACTGGCAGTTTTAGTTTTATTAAGGGGTCAAACCATGACTTTTCAGGGGCATTGCTTTTTGAAAATCGGGACAGTTGTTTGCCCGAAGTTATTGGAAGTCGAAAGATTTTACCCATGCCACACGGTCAAGTTTTGTTCATAAAATGTTAACATGAAATCTGACCCAAAGTTTCGAATTTTCGTTAAGTGTAATTTCGTAAATGCTGTTTTATTCTCATTGTAAACCATGACTGTCTTGAGCTATGTGCTTTGGATTTAAGGGGGTGTCACATTTGACGAAAGTTGGAGTCGCTAGATTTTACCATTTTCACGTTTATGTTTTGTTTCTTTTTTTTTTTCAACCCTTCTTTCTGCCGCTTTTTTCAAAACTCGATGTACTTTTACATTATTGGTTCTTATTGCAGTTTTATTCTGACGGGTCAAACCCGAACTTCGTAAGTTGCGTGTTGAAATCGTTCAGCTTTTGACGCCGATACGTTACTGGAAGTTCGAACGATGTTAGCAATGGCCACGTCAAGTGCTGTTTATAAGAATGTTATACAGGACTATCTGGAGCCAAATCGAATTGTATTTTAAAGTTTTTTCTTAAATGCAGTTTTAGTTTCGTGTCGAAGTCGCCCCCCCCGCCCTGTAGGTATTGCCCAAGTGTTTTGATTATCGGGACGCTTTGCGCAGTTCTGGAAGTCGCTTGTTGTTTACCAATGCCCAAGTTAAGTTTTGTTTGTAAAATTTTAACATGAAATTCTATGACCAAAAAAACTATAATCGAATTTTTATTTTTTTTATTTAAAAGGTTATTTTCCTTAAATGCTAGTTTTAGTGTTTAAGGGGTCGCAACAAAACCCATGACTTTGCTTTTAAGTGGTAGGTTGTATTGCTTTTGAAAAAAAATATAACAAACGGGACAGTTTTTTGCCGAAGTTATGTAAGTCGAAAAGTTAACCAAGGCCCAAGTCATGTTTGTGCCCCGAATTTTGGTTTACATGAGATCTGAACCGACGAAAGTTCGAAGTTTATGTGGGGAGAAGTGTAGTCGTAAATGCAGTTTTATTTAGGAGCCAATACCCTGCCTTTTCAGTTATTGCTTTTGCAATCGGGTCACGTTGGACGACGTATTTATGAAAGCCGAAGAGAATTTTTACCATTGCCCAAGTCAAGTCTTGTTTTCGCTAACTTTTAACATGAAAGCCTGACCAAAAATCTCGGAATTTTATTTCAATGTATTTCTTTAATGCAGTTTTAGGTTTGGTGTCTCAAACCAGGACTGTAATTATTGCTTTGATAATCGTGTCAGTTTGACGGAGTTATGAAGCCGAACGGTTCTACCAATGCCCACTGACGTTTTGTTCAGGGTATTGCTTTTAACATGAAAGCTGACCAAAAATCGGCGGGGGATCTACCATGCCGTTCTGCAGCAGTGTTAGTTTTGAGTCAACCATGACTGTTATAGGTATTGCTCTTTGAAAATCGGCTCAGTTATGCCGAAGTTTGAGGTCGAAAGATTTTTACCCCCATGCCCAATAAGTTCAAGTTTGTTGTGTTCATAAAATTTTTTTGATTGAAATCATGAAAAAGCTGACAAACTGACTCGACTTTTATTTGTAAATAGGTAATTTCTTAACATGCAGTTTTAGTTCTAAGGGTCAAACATGACTTTTAAGGTATTGCTTTTGAAAATCGGTCAGTTATGCCGAAGTTATGGAAGTCGAAAGATTTACCAATGCCCAAGTTAAGTTTTGTTTATAAAATTTTTACATGAAATCTGACCAAAAATGAAAACAAAAAAATCGAATAATAATGATTATTGTTTTTTTTGAAATGTGTAAACAAGTTTTCATTAAATGCCAGTGGTTATTGGTTTCAACTTTTTGCAAGGGTCAAAACATGACTTTTAAGTGTGTATTTCTTTGAAAATCGGTCAGTTTTGCCGAAGGTCCCCCCGAGGAAGTATGACTGGGGAAAACGTCAGGAAAGGATTTTAGCGCAATTGCCCAAGTCAAGTTCGTTTTGTTTATAAAATTTTAATACATGCAAATCTGACCAAAAAATCGAATTTTATTTAAATGTAGTTCTTAAATGCAGTTTTATTTAAGGTGTCAAACCATGACTTTTAAGGTATTGCTTTTTGAAAATGGGAATTGGCCCGTGTTATGTTAGTCCGAAGTTGAAAGGCAGTTAACTAAGTTATGAATCGAAAAAAGCATTTTTACCATGGCCCCAAGGTTGTACGTTTTGTTTTATACATGTTTAACATGAAATCCTGACCAAAAATCGAAATAGATATTAAATGTAAGTTTGTTTAAATGAGTTTTATTTCTATGTAAATGACAGGATTTAAGTGTTTATTTAGGTAATGGCTGTTATGCGAGTTAGGCGTCAAACCATTGACTTTGTAGTTTTTGTTTTTAACGGTAATTGTTAACGCAATTTTGACAACAATCGGGGTTTACAGTTGTAATGAATCTGACATACAGTTATTAGTTCTAAAGAGGGTGCAAGTTAATTTAAGGGCAAACAGTTTATGGAAATCGGGGCAGGTTGTTGCCGAAGTTATGGAAGTCGAAAGATTTTACCAATGCCCAAGTCAAGGTTTTGTTTATACAAATTTTCAACACTGAAAATCCCATGAATCCGGCAAAAAAATCGAATATTTATTAAATGGGTAATTTGCTTAAAGTGCAGTTTACGTAATGGGTCCGTTGTTTTAAGTTTTAGCTTGAAAATTCGGTCCATTTTTAGAACTTTTTTAAAGCGAAGTTGTCAACCATGACCTTTTAAGTTTTGCTTTTGAAAATGGGTTTCACATTGGACTTGACATTTGGAAGCGAAGATTATGAAGAAGTAATTTTGAATGAAAGTTTTACGGATAAACCTGAACAAAAGGATATTCTTTGAAATGGTAGATTGCGCAAAAGTTGTTACTTGAAGTCAACAATTGCCAAGGTGCACAAGGTCAGTTTTGTTTCGTTTATAAAATGTGAACCATGAAATTGACAAAATCGACAAAATTTTATTTAAATGTAAGTTTTAAATGCAGTTTTTAAGCGTTTTAGAGTTAGGAGTCAAACCATGACTTTTAAGCTATTGCTTTTGAAAATCGGGTCAGTTTTGCCGAAGTTATGGAAGTCGAAAGATTTTACCAATGCCCAAGTCAAGTTTTGTTCATAAAATTTTAACATGAAATCTGACCAAAAAATCGAATTTTATTTAAATGTAATTTCTTAAATGCAGTTTTATTTTAGGGTCAAACCATGACTTTTAAGCTATTGCTTTTGAAAATCGGTCACATTTGACGAAGTTATGGAAGTCGAAAGATTTTACCAATGCCCAAGTCAAGTTTTGTTTATAAAATTTTAACATGAAATCTGACCAAAAATCGAATTTTATTTAAATGTAATTTCTTAAATGCAGTTTTATTCTAGGGGTCAAACCATGACTTTTAAGGTATTGCTTTTGAAAATCGGGTCAGTTTTGCCGAAGTTATGGAAGTCGAAAGATTTTACCAATGCCCAAGTCAAGTTTGTTCATAAAATTTTAACATGAAATCTGACCAAAAATCGAATTTTATTTAAATGTAATTTCTTAAATGCAGTTTTATTTTAGGGTCAAACCATGACTTTTAAGGTATTGCTTTTGAAAATCGGGACAGTTTTGCCGAAGTTATGGAAGTCGAAAGATTTTACCAATGCCCAAGTCAAGTTTTGTTTATAAAATTTTAACATGAAATCTGACCAAAATCGAATTTTATTTAAATGTAATTTCTTAAATGCAGTTTTATTCTAGGGTCAAACCATGACTTTTAAGGTATTGCTTTTGAAAATCGGGTCAGTTTTGACGAAGTTATAGAAGTTGGAAGATTTTACCAATGCCCAAGTCAGTTTGTTTATAAAATTTTAACATGAAATCTGACCAAAAATCGAATTTATTTAAATGTAATTTCTTAAATGCAGTTTTATTTAGGGGTCAAACCATGACTTTTAAGCTATTGCTTTTGAAAATCGGGTCAGTTTTGCCGAAGTTATGGAAGTCGAAAGATTTTACCAATGCCCAAGTCAAGTTTTGTTTATAAATTTTAACATGAAATCTGACCAAAAATCGAATTTTATTTAAATGTAATTTCTTAAATGCAGTTTTATTTAAGGGTCAAACCATGACTTTTAAGTATTGCTTTTGAAAATCGGGTCAGTTTTGCGAAGTTATGGAAGTCGAAAGATTTTACCAATGCCCAAGTCAAGTTTTGTTCATAAAATTTTAACATGAAATCTGACCAAAAATCGAATTTTATTTAAATGTAATTCTTAAATGCAGTTTTAGTTTAGGGTCAAACCATGACTTTTAAGGTATTGCTTTGAAAATCGGGTCAGTTTTGCCGAAGTTATGAGGTCGAAAGATTTTACCAATGCCCAAGTCAAGTTTTGTTCATAAATTTTAACATGAAATCTGACCAAAAATCGAATTTTATTTAAATGTAATTTCTTAAATGCAGTTTTATTCTAAGGGTCAAACCATGACTTTTAAGGTATTGCTTTTGAAAATCGGCTCAGTTATGCCGAAGTTATAGAGGTCGAAAGATTTTACCAATGCCCAAGTCAAGTTTTGTTTATAAAATTGTACATGAAATCTGACCAAAAATCGAATTTTATTTAAATGTAATTTCTTAAATGCAGTTTTATTCTAAGGGTCAAACCATGACTTTTAAGGTATTGCTTTTGAAAATCGGGTCAGTTTTGCCGAAGTTATGGAAGTCGAAAGATTTTACCAATGCCCAAGTCAAGTTTTGTTTATAAAATTTTAACATGAAATCTGACCAAAATCGAATTTTATTTAAATGTAATTTCTTAAATGCAGTTTTATTTAAGGGTCAAACCATGACTTTAAGGTATTGCTTTTGAAAATCGGGTCAGTTTTGCCGAAGTTATAGAGGTCGAAAGATTTTACCAATGCCCAAGTCAAGTTTTGTTTATAAAATTTTAACATGAAATCTGACCAAAAATCGAATTTTATTTAAATGTAATTTCTTAAATGCAGTTTTATTTAAGGGTCAAACCATGACTTTTAAGGTATTGCTTTTGAAAATCGGCTCAGTTATGCCGAAGTTATGGAGAGTCGAAAGATTTTACCAATGCCCAGTCAAGTTTTGTTTATAAAATTTTAACATGAAATCTGACCAAAAATCGAATTTTATTTAAATGTAATTTCTTAAATGCAGTTTTATTTTAGGGGTCAAACCATGACTTTAAGGTATTGCTTTTGAAAATCGGCGTCAGTTTTGCCGAAGTTATAGAGGTCGAAAGATTTTACCAATGCCCAAGTCAAGTTTTGTTTATAAAATTTTAACATGAAATCTGACCAAAAATCGAATTTTATTTAATGTAATTTCTTAAATGCAGTTTTATTTTAGGGTCAAACCATGACTTTTAAGGTATTGCTTTTGAAAAATCGGCTCAGTTTGCGAAGTTATGGAAGTCGAAAGATTTTACCAATGCCCAAGTCAAGTTTTGTTTATAAAATTTTAACATGAAATCTGACCAAAAATCGAATTTTATTTAAATGTAATTTCTTAAATGCAGTTTTATTAAAGGGGTCAAACCATGACTTTTAAGCTATTGCTTTTGAAAATCGGGTCAGTTTTGCCGAAGTTATGGAAGTCGAAAGATTTTACCAATGCCCAAGTCAAGTTTTGTTTATAAAATTTTAACATGAAATCTGACCAAAAATCGAATTTTATTTAAATGTAATTTCTTAAATGCAGTTTTATTTAGGGTCAAACCATGACTTTTAAGGTATTGCTTTTGAAATCGGGTCAGTTTTGCCGAAGTTATGGAAGTCGAAAGATTTTACCAATGCCCAAGTCAAGTTTTGTTTATAAAATTTTAACATGAAATCTGACCAAAAATCGAATTTTATTAAAATGTAATTTCTTAAATGCAGTTTTATTTTAGGGGTCAACCATGACTTTTAAGCTATTGCTTTTGAAAATCGGGTCAGTTTTGCCGAAGTTATGGAAGTCGAAAGATTTTACCAATGCCCAAGTCAAGTTTTGTTTATAAAATTTTAACATGAAATCTGACCAAAAATCGAATTTTATTTAAATGTAATTTCTTAAATGCAGTTTTATTTTAGGGGTCAAACCATGACTTTTAAGCTATTGCTTTTGAAAATCGGGTCACGTTTGACGAAGTTATGGAAGTCGAAAGATTTTACCAATGCCCAAGTCAAGTTTTGTTTATAAAATTTTAACATGAAATCTGACCAAAAATCGAATTTTATTTAAATGTAATTTCTTAAATGCAGTTTTAGTTTAGGGGTCAAACCATGACTTTTAAGCTATTGCTTTTGAAAATCGGGTCAGTTTGGCGAAGTTATGGAAGTCGAAAGATTTTACCAATGCCCAAGTCAAGTTTGGTTCATAAAATTTTAACATGAAATCTGACCAAAAATCGAATTTTATTTAAATGTAATTTCTTAAATGCAGTTTTAGTTTAGGAGTCAAACATGACTTTTAAGCTATTGCTTTTGAAAATCGGGTCAGTTTTGCCGAAGTTATGGAAGTCGAAAGATTTTACCAATGCCCAAGTCAAGTTTTGTTTATAAAATTTTAACATGAAATCTGACCAAAAATCGAATTTTATTTAAATGTAATTTCTTAAATGCAGTTTTAGTTTAGGGGTCAAACCATGACTTTTAAGTTATTGCTTTTGAAAATCGGGTCAGTTTGCCGAAGTTATGGAGCGAAAGATTTTACCAATGCCCAAGTCAAGTTTTGTTCATAAATTTAACATGAAATCTGACCCAAATCGAATTTATTTAATGTAATTTCTTAAATGCAGTTGTATTTAAGGGTCAACCATGACTTTTAAGGTATTGCTTTTGAAAATCGGTCAGTTATGCCGAAGTTATGAGGTCGCAAGATTTTACCAATGCCCAGTCAAGTTTTGTTTATAAAATTTTAACATGAAACTCCATGACCCAAAAATTTCTGAAATTTTATTTTAAATGTAATTTCTTTAAATGCAGTTATAGTTAAGGTCAAGATTTTAACCATGCTTTTAAGTTTTGTTATTTTCGGATCATGGAAGTCTACCAAACACCAAGTTTTGATTTAAAGTATTTCTTAAACTGACCAAGTTTTATTTAAGTGTCAATCCAAGAATTTTAGGTGAAACTGCTTTGAACATGTGTGAAATCGGCGAAGTTTTGCGAAGTCGAGAAAGATTTTACCAATGCCCAAGTTAAGTTTTGTTATAACAATTTAACATGAAATCTGACCAAAAATCGAATTTATTGCTAAATGTTATTTCGTAAAGCAGTTTTGGATTCTAAATGCCAAGTCATGAGTTTTGGTGAAAGCTTTTACATTTGTACATTGGCGAAGTTGACAATGTTTTCTTAAGTTTGGTTTATACAAGTTCAACATGAATCTGACCAAAAATCGAATTTTATTTAAATGTAATTTCTTAAATGCAGTTTTATTTAAGGAGTCAAACCATGACTTTTAAGTATTGCTTTTGAAAATCGGGTCAGATTTGACGAAGTTATGGAGCCGAAAGATTTTACCAATGCCCAAGTCAAGTTTTGTTCATAAAATTTTAACATGAAATCTGACCAAAAATCGAATTTTATTTAATGTAATTTCTTAATGCATTTTATTTAGGGTCAAACCATGACTTTTAAGTATTGCTTTTGAAAATCGGGTACATTTGACGAAGTTATGGAAGCCGAAAGATTTACCAATGCCCAGTTAAGTTTTGTTTATAAAATTTTAACATGAAATCTGACCAAAAATCGAATTTATTTAAAGTAATTCTTAAATGCAGTTTTATTCTAAGGGTCAAACCATGACTTTTAAGGTATTGCTTTTGAAAATCGGTCAGTTTGCCGAAGTTATGAGCCGAAACGAGTTTACCAATGCCCAGTCAAGTTTTGTTATAAAATTTTAACATGAATCTGACCAAAATCGAATTTTATTTAAATGTAATTTCTTAAATGCAGTTTTATTCTAGGGTCAACCATGACTTTTAAGGTATTGCTTTTGAAAATCGGTCAGTTTGCGAAGTATGGAGGTCGAAAGATTTTACCAATGCCCAAGTCAAGTTTTGTTTATAAAATTTAACAATGAAATCTGACCAAAAATCGAATTATGTAATTTAAATTTTATTGTAAACTGTCTTTAAATGCGAGTGTTATCTTTAGGGGTTCAAAACCATTGATCTTTTAAGGTATTGCTTTTGAAAAAATCGGATCAGTTATGGCAACAGACAAGGTTGAAATCGAGTATGCGAATAAGTCGAAAGATTTTACCAATGCCCAAGTCAAGTTTTGTTTATAAAATTTTAACATGAAATCTGACCAAAAATCGAATTTATTTAAATGTAATTTCTAAATGCAGTTTTATTTTAGGGTCAAACATGACTTTTAAGGTATTGCTTTTGAAAATCGGCTCAGTTATGCCGAAGTTATAGAGGTCGAAAGATTTTACCAATGCCCAAGTCAAGTTTTGTTTATAAAATTTTAACATGAAATCTGACCAAAAATCGAATTTTATTTAAATGTAATTTCTAAATGCAGTTTTATTCTAAGGGTCAAACCATGACTTTTAGGTATTGCTTTTGAAATCGGCTCAGTTTTGCCGAAGTTATGGAAGTCGAAAGATTTTACCAATGCCCAAGTCAGTTTGTTTATAAAATTTTACATGAAATCTGACCAAAATCGAATTTATTAATGTATTTCTTATGCAGTTTATTCAAGCAACCATGACTTTTAAGGTTTCTTTTGAAAACGGCATGCAGTTAGACGAGTCAAGAAGATTGTATAATTTAACTGAATGACCAATCGATTTTATTTAATGTAATTTTACTTTTATTAGGGGCCAAACCATGAACTTTAAAGGTATGTTTTTGAAAATCGGCTCAGTTATGCCGAAGTTATAGAGGTCGAAAGATTTTACCAATGCCCAAGTCAGTTTTGTTTATAAAATTTTAACATGAAATCTGACCAAAATCGAATTTATTTAATGTATTTCTTAATGCAGTTTATTCTAAGGGTCAAACCATGACTTTAAGGCATTGCTTTTGAAAATCGGTTCAGTTTTGCCGAAGTTATGGAAGTCGAAAGATTTTACCAATGCCCAAGTCAAGTTTTGTTTATAAAATTTTAACATGAAATCTGACCAAAAATCGAATTTTATTTAAATGTAATTTCTTAAATGCAGTTTTATTTTAGGGGCCAAACCATGACTTTTAAGGTATTGCTTTTGAAAATCGGGTCAGTTTTGCCGAAGTTATGGAAGTCGAAAGATTTTACCAATGCCCAAGTTAAGTTTTGTTTATAAAATTTTAACATGAAATCTGACCAAAAATCGAATTTTATTTAAATGTAATTTCTTAAATGCAGTTTTATTTTAGGGGTCAAACCATGACTTTAAGGTATTGCTTTTGAAAATCGGGTCAGTTATGCCGAAGTTATGGAAGTCGAAAGATTTTACCAATGCCCAAGTCAAGTTTTGTTTATAAAATTTTAACATGAAATCTGACCAAAAATCGAATTTTATTTAAATGTAATTTCTTAAATGCAGTTTTATTCTAAGGGTCAAACCATGACTTTTAAGGTATTGCTTTTGAAAATCGGCTCAGTTTTGCCGAAGTTATGGAAGTCGAAAGATTTTACCAATGCCCAAGTCAAGTTTTGTTTATAAAATTTTAACATGAAATCTGACCAAAAATCGAATTTTATTTAAATGTAATTTCTTAAATGCAGTTTTATTTAGGGGTCAAACCATGACTTTTAAGGTATTGCTTTTGAAAATCGGGTCAGTTTTGCCGAAGTTATGGAAGTCGAAAGATTTTACCAATGCCCAAGTTAAGTTTTGTTTATAAAATTTTAACATGAAATCTGACCAAAAATCGAATTTTATTTAAATGTAATTTCTTAAATGCAGTTTTATTCTAAGGGTCAAACCATGACTTTTAAGGTATTGCTTTTGAAAATCGGCTCAGTTTGCCGAAGTTATGGAAGTCGAAAGATTTTACCAATGCCCAAGTTAAGTTTTGTTTATAAAATTTTAACATGAAATCTGACCAAAAATCGAATTTTATTTAAATGTAATTTCTTAAATGCAGTTTTATTTTAGGGGTCAAACCATGACTTTTAAGGTATTGCTTTTGAAAATCGGGTCAGTTTTGCCGAAGTTATGGAAGTCGAAAGATTTTACCAATGCCCAAGTCAAGTTTTGTTTATAAAATTTTAACATGAAATCTGACCAAAAATCGAATTTTATTTAAATGTAATTTCTTAAATGCAGTTTTATTTAAAGGGTCAAACCATGACTTTTAAGGTATTGCTTTTGAAAATCGGGTCAGTTTTGCCGAAGTTATGGAAGTCGAAAGATTTTACCAATGCCCAAGTTAAGTTTTGTTTATAAAATTTTAACATGAAATCTGACCAAAAATCGAATTTTATTTAAATGTAATTTCTTAAATGCAGTTTTATTTAGGGGTCAAACCATGACTTTTAAGGTATTGCTTTTGAAAATCGGGTCAGTTTGCCGAAGTTATGGAAGTCGAAAGATTTTACCAATGCCCAAGTCAAGTTTTGTTTATAAAATTTTAACATGAAATCTGACCAAAAATCGAATTTTATTTAAATGTAATTTCTTAAATGCAGTTTTATTCTAAGGGTCAAACCATGACTTTTAAGGTATTGCTTTTGAAAATCGGCTCAGTTATGCCGAAGTTATAGAGGTCGAAAGATTTTACCAATGCCCAAGTCAAGTTTTGTTTATAAAATTTTAACATGAAATCTGACCAAAAATCGAATTTTATTTAAATGTAATTTCTTAAATGCAGTTTTATTCTAAGGGTCAAACCATGACTTTTAAGGTATTGCTTTTGAAAATCGGCTCAGTTATGCCGAAGTTATAGAGGTCGAAAGATTTTACCAATGCCCAAGTCAAGTTTTGTTTATAAAATTTTAACATGAAATCTGACCAAAAATCGAATTTTATTTAAATGTAATTTCTTAAATGCAGTTTTATTCTAGGGGTCTAACAATGACTTTTAAGGTATTGTTTTGAAAATCGGCTCAGTTATGCCGAAGTTATGGAAGTCGAAAGATTTTACCAATGCCCAAGTCAAGTTTTGTTTATAAAATTTTAACATGAAATCTGACCAAAAATCGAATTTTATTTAAATGTAATTTCTTAAATGCAGTTTTATTTTAGGGTCAAACCATGACTTTCAAGGTATTGCTTTTGAAAATCGGGTCAGTTTTGCCGAAGTTATGGAAGTCGAAAGATTTTACCAATGCCCAAGTCAAGTTTTGTTTATAAAATTTTAACATGAAATCTGACCAAAAATCTAATTTTATTTAAATGTAATTTCTTAAATGCAGTTTTATTTTAGGGGTCAAACCATGACTTTTAAGGTATTGCTTTTGAAAATCGGGTCAGTTTTGCCGAAGTTATGGAAGTCGAAAGATTTTACCAATGCCCAAGTCAAGTTTTGTTTATAAAATTTTAACATGAAATCTGACCAAAAATCGAATTTTATTTAAATGTAATTTCTTAAATGCAGTTTTATTTAGGGGTCAAACCATGACTTTTAAGGTATTGCTTTTGAAAATCGGGACAGTTTTGCCGAAGTTATGGAAGCCGAAAGATTGCACCAATGCCCAAGTTAAGTTTTGTTTATAAAATTTTAACATGAAATCTGACCAAAAATCGAATTTTATTTAAATGTAATTTCGTAAATGCAGTTTTATTCTAAGGGTCAAACCATGACTTTTAAGCTATTGCTTTTGAAAATCGGGTCACATTTGACGAAGTTATGGAAGTCGAAAGATTTTACCAATGCCCAAGTCAAGTTTTGTTCATAAAATTTTAACATGAAATCTGACCAAAAATCGAATTTTATTTAAATGTAATTTCTTAAATGCAGTTTTATTTAGGGGTCAAACCATGACTTTTAAGGTATTGCTTTTGAAAATCGGGTCACATTTGACGAAGTTATGGAAGCCGAACGATTTTACCAATGCCCAAGTCAAGTTTTGTTCATAAAATTTTAACATGAAATCTGACCAAAAATCGAATTTTATTTAAATGTAATTTCTTAAATGCAGTTTTAGTTTAGGAGTCAAACCATGACTTTTAAGTTATTGCTTTTGAAAATCGGGTCACATTTGACGAAGTTATGGAAGCCGAAAGATTTTACCAATGCCCAAGTCAAGTTTTGTTCATAAAATTTTAACATGAAATCTGACCAAAAATCGAATTTTATTTAAATGTAATTTCTTAAATGCAGTTTTAGTTTAGGGGTCAAACCATGACTTTTAAGGTATTGCTTTTGAAAATCGGGTCAGTTTTGCCGAAGTTATGGAAGTCGAAAGATTTTACCAATGCCCAAGTTAAGTTTTGTTTATAAAATTTTAACATGAAATCTGACCAAAAATCGAATTTTATTTAAATGTAATTTCTTAAATGCAGTTTTATTCTAAGGGTCAAACCATGACTTTTAAGGTATTGCTTTTGAAAATCGGCTCAGTTTTGCCGAAGTTATGGAAGTCGAAAGATTTTACCAATGCCCAAGTTAAGTTTTGTTTATAAAATTTTAACATGAAATCTGACCAAAAATCGAATTTTATTTAAATGTAATTTCTTAAATGCAGTTTTATTCTAAGGGTCAAACCATGACTTTTAAGGTATTGCTTTTGAAAATCGGCTCAGTTATGCCGAAGTTATAGAGGTCGAAAGATTTTACCAATGCCCAAGTTAAGTTTTGTTTATAAAATTTTAACATGAAATCTGACCAAAAATCGAATTTTATTTAAATGTAATTTCTTAAATGCAGTTTTATTCTAAGGGTCAAACCATGACTTTTAAGGTATTGCTTTTGAAAATCGGCTCAGTTATGCCGAAGTTATAGAGGTCGAAAGATTTTACCAATGCCCAAGTTAAGTTTTGTTTATAAAATTTTAACATGAAATCTGACCAAAAATCGAATTTTATTTAAATGTAATTTCTTAAATGCAGTTTTATTTTAGGGGCCAAACCATGACTTTTAAGGTATTGCTTTTGAAAATCGGGTCACATTTGACGAAGTTATGGAAGCCGAACGATTTTACCAATGCCCAAGTCAAGTTTTGTTCATAAAATTTTTACATGAAATCTGACCAAAAATCGAATTTTATTTAAATGTAATTTCTTAAATGCAGTTTTAGTTAAGGAGTCAAACCATGACTTTTAAGTTATTGCTTTTGAAAATCGGGTCACATTTGACGAAGTTATGGAAGCCGAAAGATTTTACCAATGCCCAAGTCAAGTTTTGTTCATAAAATTTTAACATGAAATCTGACCAAAAATCGAATTTTATTTAAATGTAATTTCTTAAATGCAGTTTTAGTTAAGGGGTCAAACCATGACTTTTAAGGTATTGCTTTTGAAAATCGGGTCAGTTTTGCCGAAGTTATGGAAGTCGAAAGATTTTACCAATGCCCAAGTTAAGTTTTGTTTATAAAATTTTAACATGAAATCTGACCAAAAATCGAATTTTATTTAAATGTAATTTCTTAAATGCAGTTTTATTCTAAGGGTCAAACCATGACTTTTAAGGTATTGCTTTTGAAAATCGGCTCAGTTATGCCGAAGTTATAGAGGTCGAAAGATTTTACCAATGCCCAAGTCAAGTTTTGTTTATAAAATTTTAACATGAAATCTGACCAAAAATCGAATTTTATTTAAATGTAATTTCTTAAATGCAGTTTTATTCTAAGGGTCAAACCATGACTTTTAAGGTATTGCTTTTGAAAATCGGCTCAGTTATGCCGAAGTTATAGAGGTCGAAAGATTTTACCAATGCCCAAGTTAAGTTTTGTTTATAAAATTTTAACATGAAATCTGACCAAAAATCGAATTTTATTTAAATGTAATTTCTTAAATGCAGTTTTATTCTAAGGGTCAAACCATGACTTTTAAGGTATTGCTTTTGAAAATCGGCTCAGTTATGCCGAAGTTATAGAGGTCGAAAGATTTTACCAATGCCCAAGTTAAGTTTTGTTTATAAAATTTAACATGAAATCTGACCAAAAATCGAATTTTATTTAAATGTAATTTCTTAAATGCAGTTTTATTCTAAGGGTCAAACCATGACTTTTAAGGTATTGCTTTTGAAAATCGGGTCAGTTTTGCCGAAGTTATAGAGGTCGAAAGATTTTACCAATGCCCAAGTCAAGTTTTGTTTATAAAATTTTAACATGAAATCTGACCAAAAATCGAATTTTATTTAAATGTAATTTCTTAAATGCAGTTTTATTTTAGGGGTCAAACCATGACTTTTAAGGTATTGCTTTTGAAAATCGGCTCAGTTATGCCGAAGTTATAGAGGTCGAAAGATTTTACCAATGCCCAAGTCAAGTTTTGTTTATAAAATTTTAACATGAAATCTGACCAAAAATCGAATTTTATTTAAATGTAATTTCTTAAATGCAGTTTTATTCTAAGGGTCAAACCATGACTTTTAAGGTATTGCTTTTGAAAATCGGGTCAGTTTTGCCGAAGTTATGGAAGTCGAAAGATTTTACCAATGCCCAAGTCAAGTTTTGTTTATAAAATTTTAACATGAAATCTGACCAAAAATCGAATTTTATTTAAATGTAATTTCTTAAATGCAGTTTTATTTTAGGGGCAAAACCATGACTTTTAAGGTATTGCTTTTGAAAATCGGCTCAGTTATGCCGAAGTTATAGAGGTCGAAAGATTTTACCAATGCCCAAGTCAAGTTTTGTTTATAAAATTTTTACATGAAATCTGACCAAAAATCGAATTTTATTTAAATGTAATTTCTTAAATGCAGTTTTATTCTAAGGGTCAAACCATGACTTTTAAGGTATTGCTTTTGAAAATCGGGTCAGTTTTGCCGAAGTTATGGAAGTCGAAAGATTTTACCAATGCCCAAGTTAAGTTTTGTTTATAAAATTTTAACATGAAATCTGACCAAAAATCGAATTTTATTTAAATGTAATTTCTTAAATGCAGTTTTATTCTAAGGGTCAAACCATGACTTTTAAGGTATTGCTTTTGAAAATCGGGTCAGTTTTGCCGAAGTTATGGAAGTCGAAAGATTTTACCAATGCCCAAGTTAAGTTTTGTTTATAAAATTTTAACATGAAATCTGACCAAAAATCGAATTTTATTTAAATGTAATTTCTTAAATGCAGTTTTATTTTAGGGGTCAAACCATGACTTTTAAGGTATTGCTTTTGAAAATCGGCTCAGTTATGCCGAAGTTATAGAGGTCGAAAGATTTTACCAATGCCCAAGTCAAGTTTTATTTATAAAATTTTAACATGAAATCTGACCAAAAATCGAATTTTATTTAAATGTAATTTCTTAAATGCAGTTTTATTCTAAGGGTCAAACCATGACTTTTAAGGTATTGCTTTTGAAAATCGGGTCAGTTTTGCCGAAGTTATGGAAGTCGAAAGATTTTACCAATGCCCAAGTCAAGTTTTGTTTATAAAATTTTAACATGAAATCTGACCAAAAATCGAATTTTATTTAAATGTAATTTCTTAAATGCAGTTTTATTTTAGGGGTCAAACCATGACTTTTAAGGTATTGCTTTTGAAAATCGGGACAGTTTTGCCGAAGTTATGGAAGTCGAAAGATTTTACCAATGCCCAAGTCAAGTTTTGTTTATAAAACTTTTACATGAAATCTGACCAAAAATCGAATTTTATTTAAATGTAATTTCTTAAATGCAGTTTTATTCTAAGGGTCAAACCATGACTTTTAAGGTATTGCTTTTGAAAATCGGGACAGTTTTGCCGAAGTTATGGAAGTCGATAGATTTTACCAATGCCCAAGTCAAGTTTTGTTTATAAAACTTTTACATGAAATCTGACCAAAAATCGAATTTTATTTAAATGTAATTTCTTAAATGCAGTTTTATTCTAAGGGTCAAACCATGACTTTTAAGGTATTGCTTTTGAAAATCGGGACAGTTTTGCCGAAGTTATGGAAGTCGATAGATTTTACCAATGCCCAAGTCAAGTTTTGTTCATAAAATTTTAACATGAAATCTGACCAAAAATCGAATTTTATTTAAATGTAATTTCTTAAATGCAGTTTTATTTTAGGGGTCAAACCATGACTTTTAAGGTATTGTTTTTGAAAATCGGCTCAGTTATGCCGAAGTTATAGAGGTCGAAAGATTTTACCAATGCCCAAGTCAAGTTTTGTTTATAAAATTTTAACATGAAATCTGACCAAAAATCGAATTTTATTTAAATGTAATTTCTTAAATGCAGTTTTATTCTAAGGGTCAAACCATGACTTTTAAGGTATTGCTTTTGAAAATCGGGTCAGTTTTGCCGAAGTTATGGAAGTCGAAAGATTTTACCAATGCCCAAGTCAAGTTTTGTTCATAAAATTTTACATGAAATCTGACCAAAAATCGAATTTTATTTAAATGTAATTTCTTAAATGCAGTTTTATTTAAGGGGTCAAACCATGACTTTTAAGGTATTGCTTTTGAAAATCGGGTCAGTTTTGCCGAAGTTATGGAAGTCGAAAGATTTTACCAATGCCCAAGTCAAGTTTTGTTTATAAAATTTTAACATGAAATCTGACCAAAAATCGAATTTTATTTAAATGTAATTTCTTAAATGCAGTTTTATTCTAAGGGTCAAACCATGACTTTTAAGGTATTGCTTTTGAAAATCGGGTCAGTTTTGCCG
Source organism: Scaptomyza flava (assembly GCA_030179655.1). Classification (NCBI taxonomy): domain Eukaryota; kingdom Metazoa; phylum Arthropoda; class Insecta; order Diptera; family Drosophilidae; genus Scaptomyza; species Scaptomyza flava. The sequence continues at coordinate 12,605,487 of JARNME010000404.1, forward strand.
AAGTTATGGAAGTCGAAAGATTTTACCAATGCCCAAGTCAAGTTTTGTTTATAAAATTTTAACATGAAATCTGACCAAAAATCGAATTTTATTTAAATGTAATTTCTTAAATGCAGTTTTATTCTAAGGGTCAAACCATGACTTTTAAGGTATTGCTTTTGAAAATCGGCTCAGTTATGCCGAAGTTATAGAGGTCGAAAGATTTTACCAATGCCCAAGTCAAGTTTTGTTTATAAAATTTTAACATGAAATCTGACCAAAAATCGAATTTTATTTAAATGTAATTTCTTAAATGCAGTTTTATTCTAAGGGTCAAACCATGACTTTTAAGGTATTGCTTTTGAAAATCGGGTCAGTTTTGCCGAAGTTATGGAAGTCGAAAGATTTTACCAATGCCCAAGTTAAGTTTTGTTCATAAAATTTTAACATGAAATCTGACCAAAAATCGAATTTTATTTAAATGTAATTTCTTAAATGCAGTTTTATTTTAGGGGTCAAACCATGACTTTTAAGGTATTGCTTTTGAAAATCGGCTCAGTTATGCCGAAGTTATAGAGGTCGAAAGATTTTACCAATGCCCAAGTCAAGTTTTGTTTATAAAACTTTTACATGAAATCTGACCAAAAATCGAATTTTATTTAAATGTAATTTCTTAAATGCAGTTTTATTCTAAGGGTCAAACCATGACTTTTAAGGTATTGCTTTTGAAAATCGGGTCAGTTTTGCCGAAGTTATGGAAGTCGAAAGATTTTACCAATGCCCAAGTCAAGTTTTGTTTATAAAATTTTAACATGAAATCTGACCAAAAATCGAATTTTATTTAAATGTAATTTCTTAAATGCAGTTTTATTTAAGGGGTCAAACCATGACTTTTAAGGTATTGCTTTTGAAAATCGGGTCAGTTTTGCCGAAGTTATGGAAGTCGAAAGATTTTACCAATGCCCAAGTCAAGTTTTGTTTATAAAATTTTAACATGAAATCTGACCAAAAATCGAATTTTATTTAAATGTAATTTCTTAAATGCAGTTTTATTTAAGGGGCAAAACCATGACTTTTAAGCTATTGCTTTTGAAAATCGGGTCAGATTTGACGAAGTTATGGAGTCGAAAGATTTTACCAATGCCCAAGTCAAGTTTTGTTCATAAAATTTTAACATGAAATCTGACCAAAAATCGAATTTTATTTAAATGTAATTTCTTAAATGCAGTTTTATTTTAGGGGTCAAACCATGACTTTTAAGGTATTGCTTTTGAAAATCGGGTCAGTTTTGCCGAAGTTATGGAAGCCGAAAGATTTTACCAATGCCCAAGTCAAGTTTTGTTTATAAAATTTTAACATGAAATCTGACCAAAAATCGAATTTTATTTAAATGTAATTTCTTAAATGCAGTTTTATTCTAAGGGTCAAACCATGACTTTTAAGGTATTGCTTTTGAAAATCGGCTCAGTTATGCCGAAGTTATAGAGGTCGAAAGATTTTACCAATGCCCAAGTCAAGTTTTGTTTATAAAATTTTAACATGAAATCTGACCAAAAATCGAATTTTATTTAAATGTAATTTCTTAAATGCAGTTTTATTCTAAGGGTCAAACCGTGACTTTTAAGGTATTGCTTTTGAAAATCGGGACAGTTTTGCCGAAGTTATGGAAGTCGAAAGATTTTACCAATGCCCAAGTTAAGTTTTGTTTATAAAATTTTAACATGAAATCTGACCAAAAATCGAATTTTATTTAAATGTAATTTCTTAAATGCAGTTTTAGTTTAGGAGTCAAACCATGACTTTTAAGGTATTGCTTTTGAAAATCGGGACAGTTTTGCCGAAGTTATGGAAGTCGATAGATTTTACCAATGCCCAAGTCAAGTTTTGTTCATAAAATTTTAACATGAAATCTGACCAAAAATCGAATTTTATTTAAATGTAATTTCTTAAATGCAGTTTTATTTAAGGGGTCAAACCATGACTTTTAAGGTATTGCTTTTGAAAATCGGGACAGTTTTGCCGAAGTTATGGAAGTCGAAAGATTTTACCAATGCCCAAGTCAAGTTTTGTTCATAAAATTTTAACATGAAATCTGACCAAAAATCGAATTTTATTTAAATGTAATTTCTTAAATGCAGTTTTATTTTAGGGTCAAACCATGACTTTTAAGGTATTGCTTTTGAAAATCGGGACAGTTTTGCCGAAGTTATGGAAGCCGAAAGATTGCACCAATGCCCAAGTTAAGTTTTGTTTATAAAATTTTAACATGAAATCTGACCAAAAATCGAATTTTATTTAAATGTAATTTCTTAAATGCAGTTTTATTCTAAGGGTCAAACCATGACTTTTAAGGTATTGCTTTTGAAAATCGGGTCACATTTGCCGAAGTTATGGAAGTCGAAAGATTTTACCAATGCCCAAGTCAAGTTTTGTTCATAAAATTTTAACATGAAATCTGACCAAAAATCGAATTTTATTTAAATGTAATTTCTTAAATGCAGTTTTATTCTAAGGGTCAAACCATGACTTTTAAGGTATTGCTTTTGAAAATCGGGCACAGTTTGCCGAAGTTATGGAAGTCGAAAGATTTTACCAATGCCCAAGTCAAGTTTTGTTCATAAAATTTTAACATGAAATCTGACCAAAAATCGAATTTTATTTAAATGTAATTTCTTAAATGCAGTTTTATTTTAGGGGCAAAACCATGACTTTTAAGGTATTGCTTTTGAAAATCGGCTCAGTTATGCCGAAGTTATAGAGGTCGAAAGATTTTACCAATGCCCAAGTCAAGTTTTGTTTATAAAATTTTTACATGAAATCTGACCAAAAATCGAATTTTATTTAAATGTAATTTCTTAAATGCAGTTTTATTCTAAGGGTCAAACCATGACTTTTAAGGTATTGCTTTTGAAAATCGGGTCAGTTTTGCCGAAGTTATGGAAGTCGAAAGATTTTACCAATGCCCAAGTTAAGTTTTGTTTATAAAATTTTAACATGAAATCTGACCAAAAATCGAATTTTATTTAAATGTAATTTCTTAAATGCAGTTTTATTCTAAGGGTCAAACCATGACTTTTAAGGTATTGCTTTTGAAAATCGGGTCAGTTTTGCCGAAGTTATGGGAGTGGAAAGATTTTATTAAGGCCCATGTAGATTTTTCGCCAGCTTTTTCGAAGCTTAACTTACTCTCTGTTTCTCTATTTCGGGAACTTAAAATGTGCTTGTGGCTAGAGTAAATGTTAAAATCGTCACTATCTGGCTTAATTTTCAACCATATTTCAATCAGATAGCTGATGTCAAGGACTTGCAAAGTGGGTAAAAGGGTGTTCGCTAATCGCATTAAAATCGCATCGCTTTAATTAGAGACGAGAGTATCTGCCATATTTTGTTGGCTCGCAACGTGAGCGAGCGTAACGGCAACAATAAACGACAACATTTACGGCGTACGATGATTGCAAGGCAAACGAGCAATTAAAAAGCCGTGCGCCAGCTGCCGAGCAGCATGCAATGCCGGGTGGCTGGAGGCAGGAAGAGAAGGTAGCCAGGAGTCAGCCAGGAGCGACCTCGGCACAAGGTTGTGACAAGGTAGGGCTTAACCTACACGTACGTGTGGCACAACCTTTTCGCCTCCGCCAAATGTGGAAGCAGGTGGAGCACATTTGGCAGCTGGATCCTTGAGGCATTTTTACGAGTACATACAGCTTTTCTTATTCTACTTTTCGTTTTTTTTTATTTAGCAGCAAGAGAATTTACGTTGAGTATTTGAAATATGCACGTAATATTGCAAAATTTTAAGCGTATATCTTTGCATAATTAACTGAGAAAATACTTAGCACACACACACACACACACAGAGACACGCAAACACAGAAAGATACAGTAGCATTGAGGCGAGGTCCTTGCCTCGCAGGCATTTTACCGCAGCAGCAAATCGCATGCAGCCAGAAAAAGTAAAAAGGGAAAAGCGAGCACAAAACTTTGCAATGATACTCGTTCTTTTGGGATCCATCCGCCTTCCCTCACCGCCACAGCCGCCCACTTTTCAGGTTGTGTGGAATTTTTAATCTGCTACAGCGCGCAACCGAACAACCACCGCAGTAGAGCAGTAACCACCTTTTAGCTACACCACCCAACACCCCACCAGCCCAACAATTCACGACATCGTTTCTGCTTTCTAGCCATGTATCTTTCTTTACTGCAGGGCTTTGCATCTTTACGCTTTGCTTAAATATTTTAATTTTATTTTTTTTTTGGCTGAAGTTTTGGCAAGTGTCGCCGGTGAGCGGTTCTAGTTAGGCTGCCATTTGATAAAGCTGTTAAAAATGTATTTATTTTGGTGCTAAGGTCTGCGGCTGCTTTGGCAATCAAGCTTAAGCTTGTGATAAGCGCCTTAGCGGCATATCTAAAAGCGAGTAATTTATCTAAAAGCAAGTGTAAAATGAAAACTTGTTGGTGAAATAAATGCAATTAATCATTAAACCAAACATTTACGATATTCATTTAAGCACATCTAACTTATAAAAAAAGAGATATTTTTTAATGCTAAGCTGAAACTAAGCTCAGCGAATCGGTCTAATATGCATTTCTTAGAATTGCCAAGGTAAATTCGTTGGCCAACCAGCCAGTGTCAACCCCAGTTGACCACCGACTGTCAGTGGCGATGGGCTGAGGGGCGGGAAGTGGCAAATTGCATGGCTATAAAATCTCCTCGACGCCAAACCCACTGAACTGTGAGCTGCAAACTGCGGACTGTAGGTCGGGCTAAGCTCAGCTAACTCGCACTAATAGCCATAATCATAAGCCATAATGACTCGTGCTGCTACATATAGACTATAGCTTATATTGCACATGTTGTTGGAATGGGAGCTGGCACCACTGTGCGTATACGTTATGCGCAGCTAGAGTTGAAACTTTGTGAATGACACCGAAACCGAGACATAATAGTGTGAGGGTGTGTGTGTGTGTGTTTGTGTAAGTGTGTTAGTGTTTACCGTGTCATTTGCATAAAAGTAAAGTTCACCCACACGACGGCAGAGGCGGAAAATTTGAATGCAACCTGGCAAACTTTTGCCAAATTTAAATTATAAATAAGCTGCCGGCCCGACAGCGACCGACTTTGGTTCGGAGGAGTGACTCTAAACAAATCCTCATATGCATCGAAACGTAACCGGCAAAAAGGATTTTAAGTGAAGTTGAAGTTGAAGTTGACTACACGACCGCATACCACGAATCTCATCTCCTCTACCATTCACCCTTTCTCTCCCTCTCTCTCTTTCTCTTGAGACCACTTAAATTGCAGCAGCAAAGTTTCGACTTTGGTTCCGGGTCTCTCTCTCTCTCTCTCTCTCTCTTCTTTTCCCTATGGGGAGTAGGTGTGAGACCTCCAAAAAACTAACATCGAGAAAATAAGCACAAAGTGAAAACTACACGCGCATATTCCAATTCCGCCTCACCAGACAAAGTGCAAAACGTTGTGTGCGTGTGTGCGTGTTTGCGAGTGTGTGTGTGTGTCTTTTGGTGGTTTGCTCCACAACCTAACCACCAGACACAACCACCACTAGACTCCAGCACCACCATACAAATGCAGCGTCAAAGAGCACGCGTCTGCTGGGCACCGCAGCGCAAGTTTAAATGCCATGTAAAATGTTTCCACTTACACAAATTAATGTGTAGAATTTAATTTCGTCGCTGCAATAAGATAACCAAATAGAAAATGAACTGAAAATGCGAAAACCCAAACTTGCACCAGTCGACTGGCCATAACTATTTTAGCACTACGAGCATTAATAAATAAATAGGTCCTTAGAGTGGTTGGAATTGGGATTCGTGTGCAAAGGCTCTAATTTGGAAGAGATGAAATGAGGTTTTATCATATTAATTATATTTAAATTTAATGAAATTTACTATATTTTTGTCGCATTAGCTTAATAATTTTTCATATCTCTTGATTGTAAATACTTAAAGAAATATTTATCAAAAAAGATTTACAGAATTTTTTTATTAAATAACTGTCAGAACTTATTCATAAGGATTAAGTACATCAACTTGTATTAAGTCCGTCGTATTTTGCATTCAAATCACAAGTTCTTAATAAGCATACAAAAACTCAAGTTAAATAGCTCTGCTTAAAGTTCGACGTATATTAATTGTCTCCTAATATTTAACAGTAGTTACATAAAGAGAGTTGTGCGTAATTTAACATTTAGACGTGTAACGTTACCAAATAAATATCATGTAATATGTGGCACCCGAAATTAAGTTAGACTCTCAACATATGCAAAAACCAAACGCTCAAATTCATCACTTAAGACAGCAGTTTGTAACTGAAACTCCTCTACCCAAAAATTCCAAAGCCAACCCTCCGCAGCCCAAAACACATTGGCATTTACTTAAATATTTTGGCTAAATGAAGCGAACTCCTCGAACTCGGTTTTTGTCAAAAAGGGGTAAAAGAGAGGTTTGAAGGTGGGGGAAAGGATACTCTGGTATACGTATGTGATACGCTTGAGAGACTTTTAGCTTCATTGCTTGATTTGTTTAAATGTCTTTGCTGTGTTTGGTTTATGGTTGTGTCATTGGGCATTGGCTTTTTTTTTTTATTATTACTATTTTATTTTTCGGAGATGGAAATGGGGTCCCTGGTGGGTTAAAGGGATTGCGGGTTGCGGAGCTTAGTGCTTAACTTGTCGAAAAATCTTGTTTGTCTGCTTGTGCATGTGTTAAATGAAAAGTTTTTGACATCGCTGGCTGCATTCGTTGATGGCCCCATAGATACAAAAGTTGTTTGCCCAAGCTAAACCAACTAAAAGCATGAGAATGTAACCCCTACCCCAACCCCGACCAACCCCTAAACACATTTCACATTTTGTGTGTGTGTAAATGTCAGCATATGCATATAATAATAAAAGCAAATATGGCCAAAAGTCTCCAAGCTCAGCACATTTTTGAGCTCTTTGGCATAGTGTTTTAGATACATTTGTTTCTATTTGGATAGACACACAAATATATACAACATAGCTCAAATGAATTAATTTCTTTGCTAAATAATAACATGATTAACATGCTGCTGCTGTTGATACTATAAGTTTGCAGTTCATGCTCCTTTGCCTATGCATACTTGGCATGAGTTCAACAAATTAACCCTTAAAATGAAAATCATGCTGCTTACAAAGCTAAAAGTATTTGCAAGTTTGACGAACTGTTTGCGTTTACACTATTTGTTTACTAAAAGGGTACAATGGGTTTGTCATTAAGTTAAGAGAATCCTTAAATTAAGCAAACATTCAAGTTGAGTAATAAACAAAATTTAAAAGATTTATATAAAATTAATGACTTAAGCCACATTAGGAATGAGCTTAATTAATCAATTCCAAATAATTAGTTACGCGTAAGTTAACGAAACTCAGGATTTATGAGCATAAAACAGGTAATTAAAAATATATATGTATGTTTGCCAGCAGCAGTCAGAACTTGTGATATTAAAAGTAACTTCCAGTTTTTCATCTGTTTGTTTGTTTACTCATAGAAATCTGTGCGCGCGAGAGTTGGTTTCATATTTTGCACAAGCAAATTACAAGCGCAGCACAAAAAAATAAGACCAGCTTAGCCATCGCTGAGAAGAAGTTGCAGTTTTTGGGGCTGAGTTGTGAAATGCTTGCAAAACTTGTAACAAATACAAAAGTCAATGGCGCTGCAAAAGAAGTTTTTGCCTGGCAGAACGCACACGGTAAATCTTGCTAGCTAAAACTTTCGACTTGCTTAAATAAACTCAACACACACATTCACACACGTACAGTTGTGCAGATAGACAGACAGACAGACAGTCACATGCTGAGTTACAGATACTCGAATGCGATGCTATAAGCTGCTTTTCTCATGCACATTCGAATACATACATACATGAAGAGAGTCCATGGCCTCATAGTCTCTAACTCCAACTCAAGACCGACAATGTTTTCGATTGTCCTTCCTCGCAATTCGCATTTTCAGCAATTTGATTACGAAGCACAGTGTGACTAAATGCATTAGGTGTGTCATAAATTAAAATTGAGCTAGTATATTAATAACCAATTCGACAAACTTGTAAAAAAAACATACTTAGATTTTAACTATAGCTGTGTTTAGGTAGAGAAATATTAATAAAACATATATTATTCATAATAAGTGATAAAATATACTTGAATATTTTTTGAGATAAACAATTTATTATATTGGTTTTTACGTTATTTATTAGACTTTTTGAAAACACTTTTAATCTTAAGTTGAAAGTAAAGTTGCTTAGAAAAAATTATTTAGTTTAAAGATTTTCTTTTGAATGAAATAAAAAATTTTTATAGATGCTTCTCTTGCTTTATTCAAAACTTTACCTTCCTGCTTTAATCTTTTTGTCTTATTCACTTTAAATTTTCTGGCACTTTTCACCACCTTTGTGCCACAGTGCACTTATTTAGTTGCTTGTTTCCGTTTGCCATGTTTGTTGCGCCTTGCAAGCGACCTTGCCAACAAAAACAACAACCACATTCAGCAACTAGCCGAAAATCAAACCCAAAAAGCCAAAAGAGCTGAAAGTGCTTTGAAGCTTCAACTGCATGCTCAGCATTTTCCGTAGCTGGCGTGTTCCTTGTCTGAGTTTGAGTTCGAGTTGAGTTGAGTTCGAGTTGTTTCCGCACTTTGAGGATATTTGTCTGCTGAATTAATTGGAATTAGTCGCGACATGCTTATCCCAAAAGTCTAAAATAAACAATAAAATGGATACCTATTCAAATAGGGCGCGCAAACACAAGCGCACAACGGAAGCAAGAAAAGAGTTGACGAGAGAGACAGAGAAAAGTGAATGGAAACGATATAGAGTGGAGGCAGCAAAGTCAGCACGTCATGCAAAAGGACAAGGCATTCAACGTTTTTTTTTTGTGAGCGGAGAGAAGGGTACGGAATGCAAAACAATGCAAAGTTTTAATGAATTTTGGTTTAAGTTTTCAGCGGGTACTGCGCCCTTTGCGATTTCCTGTAAAATGTATTTTAAACGAGTAACGGAAATTGCATTATTTCAATTACAAATTCGTTAGTCGGCGACTCGTCGTCTCGTCGTCTCAACTGAGATTCAAGCAGACAGCAAACGCCGCAGGCAATTAGTCGTGTCAAAGCTTTCATTATTGTTTTGTCATATTTGCTTTGTGAATGTGTGTGCGTGTGTGTGTGTGTGCTGTGTGTGTCAGACACACTCTAAAGTCTTAATTAATGTATAAATATATACTTGTCTACTGCTAGCATATGCATATATATACATATATATTGTGCGTTTGTGTGTGTTCATTTATATAAGAAAACAGAATAGATTTTATATTTAATTAGTGCAAACTGTGCAAAACTTGGCCTGACACGATGTCGCCAATTGTTGTGGCAACAAAGGCAAACAAATGAACTGGAAGTGGAACTTTTGCCTCAACAACACAAGCCAACAACAAACAACAGCAGCACCAACAACAGCTGTGAACACCGCGGGTGGGGCATAAAACGGCAAAAGCGCCTCAAGGCAACCATCAAGGGAACGAAACTGAAATCTGAGTTCTAACTTTATACAATAGCAATTGTTTATGACTAATAGAGATGGGGGCATCAGTTATATGCAAACATAAAAAACTAAAGAGCCAAACTTAAGCTATAAATATTTATAAAAGTGTTTTTTATAGAGCTAATAAGAAGTATATAAAATATAATCTTATCTTATATTATATTAATCTTATATTAGCCTTGAAGCACATCGTATCACGTGCCCATCTCTAATAACCCGTAAGATTCATTTTGCTCAAGAGTCCCACTGAGTAGTTTGCAAGAAGTGTGCACAAAAAAAAAAAAAGTTTGACATCTGAATCCTGGAATGCCCTAAGGCGACACTAAAAGTATTCTTCGATTGCCCAATGGAAATTTCAAATGAAATTTATGCCATAAGGCAGGAACACTCTTTGACTGATTTTCAATTCAATTTTCTTGTGTATAGTGCACTTAAAACACTTTCGAAAAAGTCGTCATATGTTTCAGTTCATCAAAATCTATGTAACCTTTCAAGTTTACAAATCTAAAGCATAAAATTTACATATTTCACTCATTTTCACCAGAGAGCCCAGCATTTATTCAAATACAGTCCAACTTCTATAAAAAGGACAAGAAAAAACTTCGTTATAGAGAAAATACGTAATAAAGAATTGCTTTTTGAACGAAACAAATTGCAGGGTTCCAGAAATGATTTCGTTACATAGAAAACTTCTATATACAAAAGTAAAAGTTCGACATAATTAGTTTTCCTCTGTTTCGAAGCTAAGCTCATTAAATTATTGATCCCACAATAATAACAGTAGCCACTGGCTGCAAATAAAATATAACACTTAATCATAATCTTAATGAATTTCCATAAATTGTGTGGCAATAATTAAACGATAACATTTCATCTTGTCAACCATCATGCTGTCATTAAGCCCTCCACTGCGACTGTACCTAATTACCGCTACTTTTAGCAATCATTTGAAATATTTTTCTCGAATTTTCCCACAGTTCCCAATCAACATACATATGTATATGTAAGTACACACACATTTACATTGACACATCAATTGGCTTGTAGCACAAAAAAGAAAACAGAAAAATTGAATGTAGCCGAAATGAGAAATAATTTCCACTTAATACTAATTAGAGCGAATACACTGATGATGGTCGCACATTGCCACATTGCAATCAGAACAGAAGGGGGTGGGGGGTGACTTGATATCGTGAATTCGTGTAAGTAAGTCAGTGCATTTAGTGGGTTTTATAGCATAGGCTTGCTTCATTAGACTAGACATTTCAGGCCAGTCAGCGGCAGCAGGCCTGGGTACATTCATTATATTCTCTCTCTTCTACCAATACATGCATAAGCCACTACATCAATGTTATCGTCTGTGTGCGAGTGTGTGTGTGTAAATGGCACTTGACTTGTTCGACATAAACATGAAAATGATGATGTCACATTTGCACAATTGTGCGTACAGCAGAAACAACAGCAACGGCAACAACAGCAGCAACAACATTTAAGTCAAATTGCAGCAGATTATATTGTTGGACCATTTTCAAATACCCTATAGATAATTGAGTAATATACTTTTGAGAATAAATTGGGATACATTTAGTTTTGAAATAAATACATAAGTTAACAAAATACTTTCTTAAGCATACTGAAAGATTTTCAAATAAAAATCTTTCCCAAAGCTACCCGAAAAGTAACTCAATTTGCATAGAGTGCAACCAAGAGTAATTGTTATTGTTGTGCTAGGCTTTGGAAAATGAATTTTCCGTGCTATGCTGCATCAATACTTCATCCCCTTGTCCACATTCCCCTTGCGCCAATTTGAGCAATGCACTTAATGTGCGTAGTAGATCGTGCAAGCGTGAATCTGGTGATATGGCGATTAAAAATCGCAATGCCAAAATGGGCGAAAAAGTAAAAAAACAACAACAGCAACAACAACAAAAACCACTGACAATGACAATAACAATGCACGGAATGCATCTGATTCGTATTGGGCTTTTTCTACTTGTATTTATATATGTATGTGTAGTATACATGGGTGTTTTATTCTGTTTTTGGCATCGACGGGCGCCGTGCGATAAAACAAAAGCCGATTTTCAGTTGAAAAGTTTAATTGAACAATGATAATGTTGGCAACAACAACAACAATAACAACAATAGCAACAAGGACACTGAGAACAAAATGTCCGGACTTAAAACGAACAAAAGAAATTTATATTGCTTTACAAAATTAAGAGAATTGGCACTTGACATAATGAAAATTGTTTATAAATTTCGTTTGAGATTATCATTTAAATGGTGCTTGATTGAGATTTCCATTGAAAGACGGTACGTGCGTAAAGTGTCTGACTTTTAAGGCTTTTTCTTTTCACTTTTAGTAAACTAGACTTAGCAACTATTTGTAAACAACCGGAAAATTTTGATATGGACAAATTTCTTTGCTGAAAACATTCTCTAAAGAAGACGGAAACTTTTATAGCGCTCTTCTATTTCAAAGTATTTAATGTTCACTTCCGAATTTCAAACGTTTTTCTATTAAAAACTTTTCTTAACTATTTAATTTTTCAATTTCTATCAGTTACGGACGAATACCCACTTTAATAGAAATAAAATTTTGGACTTTTCCGCTTGATTAAATTTTTCTATTTATTTTTTCCTAGTGTCCAGCCAATTAAAGAAGCTTTCATCCACTTTGGTAAACGAAAAAAAAACTGATTCTAGACCATAAAACTGCAGCTGTTCATTTTATTTGGCATCATAAAAACAAATATTAAAATTGCAGCCATGCCACAGTTTTCCCAATCTTTGGGGCTACAAAAATACCAAAAACAAAAAAAAACGCCACTGCTGACGGCCATTAAACAATTTATGTTTTTGCCAGCACTTAAGTCTACCAATTGCTGCCAAATTCGACAAAACTCACGCAACAATGCAACGGCACAGTGAAAACGAGTACGAGAGGGAGAGAGTGAGCGAGAGGGAGTGTGTGTGAAAGAGATAGCATGCTGCACTCATACTAACAAAAGAGATACGCTTACATTTATTGTTTTTACGAGGCTCAACCCAGCAGGGCTAATTGAAAAATACTTTGTTGTGCAATATTATTGCAACCCACAGACACACACAGACATAGAGCAACCGTTTTCGAATCCGACACACAAATTGATCCGGAGCGACGCGTCAGGCAGGATTGCAGTACGCCCAATTGCCACACTTTTGCCAAAGTAGGCAGGAAGAACCAGGGAGAATCGGTTTGAGGGGGCGAGACAGTTTCAAATTCACTTTCCATACAAATTGGCAGCGCGTCGATGGCGCTAATGAAAATTAACATAAAACGCTGCTGACAGCAGCCAATCGAGCGCATAGGAGCCAAAAACTACAACTACGAATAGGAGGGTCCTTGGTAAGGCGCGCTTCGCGTCGCCCCCAAAAATTGCAGTCAGTGAAGATGCAGCAACTGATTTTAATGCGATTCAACAGCTCGGCATGCGATGCCAAGCCAGGAAAACGTTTTGCTAGTTTTGCTACCCAAAAACTGGCCCCGGCCACAACTATAGCTCGGCTCGATTTCTACACATTTTTGGCCAATGCCTCTGGGCCAGGAACTGAACGCCGCGGCGTTGCATTTTGATGATGCCGGGTGTTTGCCTCTACCCCATTTGGAAACACACTCTGGTGTCTGTTGGTCGTCGTGCTATGGCAGCGCCATTGTTAAGTTTAACCAAGGTAATCTCTTTGCTTCCATCGCCTTTCGTGACAAACTGACATAAATGCCCGGCGGCAGGCACAGAGAGTCCAATCAACGCCAGGCTACTTGCAGGGATTCTCATCCTTTTAAAGTTCCCAATGACACCAGCTGAAGACAGCAATGAAACAATTAGATTGGGCTTCTATGCTTATGTTCGTAACAGTATTAAACAGTGTTGTTTAACAGTAAACTGTGCTTAAACTATGGAGCTTTTTCAATGTTTTTGAACGCAGAATCAAAAGGTGGTGCTTTGCCTAAACAAATTGAAAAGTTTAATAATAACAACAAGAATGACTTATTATGTTAATTAATTATTTTTAGCTATGATTATTGTTTAATAATTTTAACGCTTGAAGCGGGCTAAAATTATGTTCTTCAGCCCATAATGCAACAATTTCCTTTCCACTTTAAGCCAATGTCATTTGGGCACAAAGCTAAAAACTTTATTTTTTTCCGTTCTTATTTTTTTTTGTTTTGGTTTGGCATAAGAGGGCCACTACTACATAGATACGACGTCGCGTCGGTCTGACAGTCTGTGCCATGTGCGGTTGCCCTACTAACTATTATTGTGGTAGTTCAAATTTTTCGTTGATGGCGGCGTTGGTGCACTTGGCAAAACGCCGCCATTTTAGCAGCCATTGCCTCCGCTGCAATTGACGGAAGTTCATTGGTTAGCAAATGGCAGTTTTTGTACGCTCATTAGCATTATTTGTCAGTCTGCGGTCGGTTTTTCGGGTTAAGTGATTCAAGTGGATGCACCGCACTGATATACTTACTGTACACTCTACTGTGTGTGTGTGTGCGTGTGGGTTTATCTTTTGTGTTTAGTAGTATGTAAAACAATGTTTACGCCTGCCTGACTGATACGTTTGCGTTGTGAGCGAGGCAAGAAATTGCTGTATTGCGGATTGAGACAAACTTTGATTTATTTTTTAGGCTGCTGAACTAATTTGCAGACTAATTTTCAAGGCAAACGAAAAAAGAACTACTGAAACTTGTAATAAATGCTTATTTAAGAATCATTTTAATCACGCTTAACTGTTTTAAGTCATTCATTTAAAGTTTTTCTAAACAGTTGCTGTGAGAATAAACGCCAAGTAACTTGTCAAGTTTCTTGGCATTTTCAGTCAAAACAACAGAAATTCTTTGAGCACCTGATACTACTAAACATTTATGGGGAGAGAAATGCTTTTGAGATGCCAGCTGCTCAGTTTTGGCCAAGCTAAGCTATTCAAATGGCTGCTCGTTAGAGCTCAAGTGATTCAACAGAATGCTTAACATGCCTAATGTCATTTGGCACAGCGCTCAAATTAATAGCCGTCACTTTTCACCTGACCAACCCCGCTACCCTTACGAAAACTTTGTCCCCACTCAGGCCACCCACCGCACAGGCCTTCACTTCAACTTTTTATACGGGCAAGATGAAAACGTAGCATTCCTGGCGATTGTTGTTGGCTAATCCGTGGCACAGAACGAAAAAAAAAAAAAACAGAATGAAATATTTAACTCAAGTGGCGCACTTTTATATCAGCAGCAACGACGCGAATTCGCATAATAAATGGGGCAGGCGGTTCCAAGTCGAAGCTTTCAGCTCTCAGCTTTCTGATTTTTATGCGTTTTGCTTCAGCTGTACAGCATTGTGGCAATAAAATGCGAATGCGACTGCGAGTGCGAAGTGTAAGCAAGTTGTTGTTATTGTTGTTGTTGCTGATCTGGCCGACATATACGTATATACATACATAAATAGTTTATATGCTCGAGGAGTCTGGAGCAACAAAAGCGCTGCCCATTATGACTAATGGTTGACATTTAACTTAATCTGCTTAAGATGATTATTGAAAATGAGTGCCACTTATGCCAAATGTTGCGTCATAAATATTCATGCACTCGCCGCCTCACTCACAGTCGAAGAGAGACCACAAGAATGAGAGCGCAAGTGACTCCTCCCTCTTCTCTCCCTCTCCATACTCCGCCTCCACCAATTCCCTCTCTACCACAACAACAACAATAAAAATCTCTCATTGGCAAGAGCCTACATAACATTGTGTGTAGCAGCAGCCGCCTTCTCTGCTAATAGATAGTCTTTCGGGCAGCCAGGCAAAAGGCATAAAAACTTGCCAACATGATTTATATATAAATGTATATGGTTTTTATGCTGTGCATAAGCACACATATATCCATATTCGTATTGCATATGCCTGGATATTTTTATGTTCTCACCCAAAACTCATTTCGACTGCGGTGTAAGCTCTGTGTGTTTGTGTTTGTGTTCGCGTTTGAGTGTGAGTGTGGGTGAGATTTGATTTATCGGAATTTGGCGTATATTTTACAATTTAGCGGCTATAATTCATTATGTCGGTTTTAGCGATGCGCTTACGATGAGTGGGATATTAACACAAACGTACGCATTTTGTCTTCTGACAGTGGAAAGTAAAAAATTGTGTTCTCAAGATGCTTAGAATATGAATTTTCGAATTTCGGTGCTTTAAAGATAGAAATAAAAAGTAAATATTTTATTTTTTTTATCTGTCAACTTATAATAGAAATATTTTATCATTTTTATTTTAATAGGTCTGGAAAAGATGACCTAATGAAGCCGAAGAAACAAAAAAAAAAAATTAATTTAAAGTATAATTTTGAATGAATCATGAAAAATAATAACACAGACGATCGCTTCTTGGTGAGTTCTTGTTCTATACACGCAATTTAGTTTAAAAAGATTATAAATAAATTAATTTAAAAACATAAGAAGGTAGAGAACATATTTTCACTATCATTATAGTTAAATCCTAAAATAAAGTTGAAATTTAATACAATAATTTATTTGAATATCCTTTTCTGCATTTAAACTAAGTACTGGGTTAGTATGTGGAATTTAATGCATTCATTTAATTGTTAATTTATTTTGACTGAATATTTAATGAATAAAAGGTAACAAAACATGTTTTCAATTTCTGATATTTGAGCTTGTGTGATTTTTAACTAAGATTAATTGCTTGTAAATGTAATTGAAACACAAATTGGATTGAAATTTGAAACTCATGCATTATATGTAAATACAATATCGCAATTTTAATAGAAACTGTTGCACAATCTTTCGTTGCATGTGGCATCCTGGCATGCAGCATGCGGCATGCCAAGCCGTGACATCCTTTTGCTAAGTGCAGCGGCCTGACCCCGCCAGCTGTTTGTTGCTGCTGGTGGAGAGTGCCCAACAAGTTAAGGCTGGCTGAAAGGGAGAGGGAGGGAAGGGCATATTGGGCATGGCCTGCGGTTATGTTAATGAGCTTGCACACAATTAGCAGCTGCTGCCGTCATTGCCAGGCACCAGTCGCTAGTCGCCAGTCGCTAGTCACCAGGGTTTGGGCAAGGGCCTTGGGGCAAGGGCTGAAATCTCGGTCCAAATATATGTATATATATATACATACACATATGCATGTAGTGGCATTTGCGCTTGTCACTTCAATTATGGTAAATATTTAATGCATGGCAACTGAGCAGTGAACAGTGAGTGAGAGAAAGAGAGGGGAAAGGAGGAGTGGGCGTGGTAACTGTGTTATAGTAATCAACACAAAAATCAGTTGTGCGTTCTAATAAATAAATAAATAATCTAGGCGTTTGTTTTTAATTGCAAAACGCAAAATTAAATTGAAAATAAAATGTTTGCCACAGTCGATGGGTGGAACCCTTTACCTTTTTTTTCTGCTTCTTCTTATATGTCCTCGTACGATTGGAAATAAATTGCATTGCAATTTTGCAATTGGAATTTGCGATTGGTTGGTTGGTTAACTGAAAAATGGAAGCTTGTAGAGTTGAATGTACATCTAAGCTTGGGCATCATTTGAGTTATCGAACTGAAAAATTTCCTTTTAAATTACAAAATTGCAAATTAAATGGCTGCCAATAAAGTGCAGCGACAGTTAACAACTGGGTACCAAAGCAGAACAAACACAAACATCCACCCATATAGACTTAGCTCTGAATGTTACTTGGAGAGAAGATACTCGGCGCATAATTCAATTCCAGACGAAATGTATGCAATTTCTTTTGGGTACCTCATGGACTCAGATAAAGAGAGAGACAGAAAAAGAGAAGAAAAGCGAATATAAGTAAAACATAATTGAATTCAAATTTGTGCAATCGTAAGTAACTAAGATACAAATTTGTACGTGGCTGCTTCTCACCCTCTCTCTCTCTCTCTCTCCCCCCGTCTAGCATTCTCCCTCTCCCTTCTTTACCCACTCTATTGCTAACTTACTTTCTCTATGCATATCTTGTATGTTTGACTGACTGTCAAGTCTCGTCACGGCTTCATTTTGACACACAATTGAAAGGCACGCACACACAGTCAAACACACACACACACACCTAAAACCCTCGCACTTACATGGCCCAAACCCCCATACTGAACTAAAGCCAAAGCCAAAGTCATAGACCGGGGCAGACAATGAAACGTAATCACACTAATGGCACCGAGAGCAATGAAGCGCACGTAATTGGTAAAGAGCTCGACAGTATAGTGTAGTTTATGTATGTATGAGTGTGTGTTGTGCTGTGTAGTGTAGTGTGCTTTGCGGTGCGCTATTTTACGATTGTGTAGTGCAATGAAGTAAAATGTAAAACAGTGAATCCCTGTGAATCATCATCCAAACATAAAGCCTTCTTTATTTAACTCATTGTTAAACTTTATAGCCATTTCAATTAAACACTTGATGCTTTAATGCAGTTTTCATACCTCCGTACTCTTATTCTGTTCGAAATGTTTTCCTTAAGCTGTATTGCAAAATCATATAAGAGTTTTTTTTTTTTTTAATTCAAAATCAGTTTCATAATTCAGTTCATTGTATTTTTGCTATATTATAAACACTTATTCCAAGTTAAGCTACTATTTTTCTTTTGTCTCTATACAAACTGAATATACTGTAAACTATAACAAGCTGTCAATTTTTCTATCCAACGTAATAATTTGTAGAAATGTTGTAAATTTAAATGCTTTTGTAGCACACTGTTGATTAATTATATGCTGAACACATCTAATTTTATAGTGTTAAATAATGTGTTCACCGTGGCATATCACAAATATGTCGTGATTTTGTGGACACGTCCCTAATGGCAGTTTACTTGGTGCTTATGTATTAACGCTGTAGTATTTGGTTAGCTTTGGTGGTGGTAGAGTTTGGTTGTCTTCGTTGCATTTTATAGCATAGTTTTTGGGGCGTAAGCAAAAGTCGTGGACGCAACCGTTACCGTTAGCTCACAAATACACATATGACAACTGATGTGAAGAAAACCGACGGCGCTAAAGCAATGCAATTACACGTTACCGATGTGCGCTCCCTGTCTCTGTCTCCTTATCTGCAGATTTGACTGCATGCGTGTGTGTGTGTGTATGTGCTTGCTTTATTAATGAGTTGCTGGGTGCCGCGCGTCAACTAAGAGTTGTCAGTTGGGAGAGAGAGAGAGAGAGATACGATTATGGTAGTACTGGCACGGGCAAAGTTGCAAGTTCTTGCAACATCATATTGAAAAATGATGAAAGTTTTTGAGTTTTAATGCGAAAATGAGCGACTGTCAGCTGAATAGATGGATAGACACTGAAGACATGCATACATACATACACACGGATATTTACTGATGTGAGTAATGAAAAGTTAAGGTAGTGCATAGAGTATTACAAAGTATGTTTGTTTGTGTGCTTCCGTAAATTAAAAATCAATAACCCATTTGCGCAATGCCGTCAAGCGAGCACAACAAAGTCACAAAAGTTGTCACAACCAATCATAATGATGATGATGATGATGGGAAAATCTTAAGGTGTAGACTTTTATAATTTGCGCAAGTACTAAGTGGAAAGTGGAAAAGGGGACCAAATAAAGGGTGAGGCGAACATTGTTTGACATGGCATTAATAACATCAAAAGAGCGGCTTAAAGTCAACATTTAAACAGCACTATATCGAAAATGTTGTTTACCTAAGGCCACTTATCCCGCACTCACCAATAGGAGCTTGGTTTCTTTTGCAAAATTTTTAACTGTTTAATTTAATCTTTGTTCTTGTATAAGGTAATGTTGCAATGAGGTCATTCTAAAATAAATAAAAAGCGCAGCAAAAGCGCAGATTCTGCTTCGAATGTTTACCAATATTTAAAGAGTGATTTTAAATTAATATTGATGCTCAACTTACAGACTCAAAAGTCTCCTTAACATTCATTGTTGGAGCTTAAGGAAACTTGCAAAAATCAAGTACTATTTCAAGTCTTCACATAAATAAAGTTATGTATAATTCAATATGCTTAGAAAGCTTTTTACTGAGAAATATGGCATTTACTATAACAAACGATCTCAGTTTTCATTGGATATTTAAAGTTTCCATTTGTTTTCGCTTGTAGTAATCGTAGATTGCCATCGGCAAGAAGAAAGAAAGCCATTTGCATATCCAATAGTTTGTCACATCGTTTCGCAAGAAAAACATGTTTTTTGTGCTGCTTGCTCCTCTGTGCTGGATACTTATACTACCTATACAAACCACAAAGGGAAGGTACTAACGCATATTCTAGCTAAGCCTTTTATCAAGTGCTGCTCAATATTCAGCTCTTTGGGTTGGGATGCGGCTGCTTCTTCTCCAGCTGCAGGCGGTTACTTCCTTTTGCTCCTTGCGGTTTTGTTATCACAACTCTCAGCGTCTGGCCTGGCAGCTACGCATCAATTCATTGCCTAATCTATTTGCAGCTATGCTTCTGTATGTTACCTGGTGGCTGCCAGCATCGTTCCCTTTTGCCATTTCTATTCCTCTCTATCGTATCTCTCTCTCTCTCTCTCTCTCTCTCTCTCTCTCTGAGGTTTTTGCTGGGAGTGTAATTTAAAACCCTTAGACGCTGACAGCGTAGAGTCTGTGCGTGCTTGGTGCTTATCTGAAGTCCTTTGGTGCCCCAGTTGGACACGTCTTCGACTGCAATTCGAATGCATTTGTTTCAGCTAGGCAGTAGTAGAGGGTGGAGGCAGGTAGTTGGTTACACGCATAGACATCAATCAGTTTGTGAGCAGCGGGTTGCCGAGAAGGAGATTTTGCCTGTTTGGCTATGCAAACCACAATGCTGACCGCCTGACCCAACAAATTACTCAATTTCATTGTGCTTGCCATATCCATAGCCTTGCTTGGTCAGCTGGGGAATAGTAGTTGTATGCGAAGCGTACAAGCGCCAGGAGGCAGTCATCAACAATCAACTTGATGACGGGCACAATAAAAATGAAAACCGAAACCATGCTCGCCCTCGCCATCTCAGCCTCTAGGCACTTGAGGCAGCAGCTATCCTTATCTATTTGCCTGTCTCTTTTTCGCTCGATCTCGCTATCTCTGTTTCTCTTAAGATATTTGCTAACTTTTATTAATGTCGAAACGTACGGCAACGATTTACAACGACAATAAAACGCGCGTCCTGCTATCATATCGCACAATGTCGCTCATAGTCATAGTCATGCCACTTGCCTCGCTATCTAACCAAGCCAAACCAAGCCAAGGCAAACCCGAAACCCAACTGATTCAACTGGCCCAACTCAAACTCAAACTCAAAGCAAAGCAAAGGCAAGCCAAGCTAAGCCATACAGAGAGAGGCAAGCCGAGGCATCCTAGCAATGCCTCTTGTCCTGACAATGCCAAAGAAGGTGCGGATTTCGATTTGTGTGCACTGCACGCAGCACTAACAGAGGAGTCCTTTGAATGAATTTTGTGGCTTTTAAATAATACACTTAAAAAGTACCCTGTAAGTTTTTTAATACAACTAAGGCTACTCCTTCAAGAATTCAAGAAATAGGTTTCGATTTGGGCAGTTTGGATTGAATGAAATTGATTTAAATTATAATGTTATTTTTAGAAGTTGCAAAATATTTTGTTTAATTATCTTAAGTTCATTCTATTGCATAAAAGCAATCTAAAGTATCCTGAAAGGAAGCTTTATTTGAAACTGACAATAGTTCTGATTGATATTAACTAACAAAGGTTAATAGCCCCCCCCTTCAAAACTCAATATTAGAGGGTATGTGAATATAGAATATATAAAAAAAAAAATGACTTCGGCTCTGCCCGCTTGTCTGTGGCAGACACAATGCATGGAATGTGAAAATCTTAAAGACTTTTGAATTGCTCGCCATAAATGCGCATTTATTTCTATGCTCAAGTTACTATTGGAGCCCAGTGGATGGAGTTTACAAAGCATAGAAGGGGATCTGATCCGACTCAGAGCTGAGCAGTGCAGAGCAGAGCAGTGCAGAGCGGAAGAGAAACAGCAGTTGGCAGCAGTTTACGTATTGGCAGACTTGAATTTTTCGTTGTCGCACTCGTATGAGCCGTCGCCCCAGCATCACTTTGTCTCATTTTTGTGCTTCGCTGACAAATGCAGCCGTGCATATGCTACCAATGCAACCAGTTTTATCCACCCACCCAACACCCACACATACAAAAACACATATGCATTGAGTTATATCTTCTTTTGGCGTGGCGTCGGCTGTGACTGCTGCGACTACTGCTGCTGCTGCTGTTCTGGCAGTCAACGCATATTGGTAGCTAAGTTATCGCATTTGCGACAACAATGCCACAGCTCGTGGTATGGAAATGGAGTGTGGAATGGGAGTTGCATTTGCAGTTGCAGTTGGAGTCGCACAGTCGTCGTCGTCTTCGTCGTCGCAGTCGTAGTAGGAGTCTTTTCGCAGCCATCTCTTACACTTGCTTGCATATTTTTGCCATTTGAATTTGTAAAATCAACATCCATTAATCTGAGCTCTGTGGCACTGGCACGACTGCAACTTTGCATCTTTGTCGCCTCGCCTTGCATGCTCGGTTACCATTTTTTGAAGCTGCACACAAATATTTCGGTAGTTGTCGGTCTACTGCAGCAGTCCCAGCAACAGCCAGAAATATGAAAAATCTTCGAGCTCTACTCGAATACATACATACAAACATGCATCTACATCTACAATGGGGAATCAGGAAAAAAAGCTCCTGCAGTCAGCTGCCAGTTGCCATCGTCGCGACGCTGCCTCGTTGCATTATTTGCATTTTACGAGTTGCCTTTCGGGTTGGGTTTTGGAAGCTTGCCACGTTGAGTGAAGTGGAGTGGCCGGGTGGAAGGGTAGCGACACCCTGGGAAACACCCATGTGGCCCGGAGGCCAAAGTGATGAAAGTGTGTTAGGAAGCCTTCCCACTTAAAGCTCAAGTTATAGGTGACTGTTTGTGCAGCTATTAAATTAGTAAGTACTAAATGGATATATAACATAGCCATTTAAACATCCACCCAAGCCAAAATGCCGCATTCTTCAAAACATTTTAGGGTTCACTTTCCTATCTTAAAAGAGAAATTCGGTTTTTAAATTACTTTGTTTAGTTATGAGCACACTTTTCGCTTTCTGATTGCTTTGTTGCTGCCAAAATCCAAATAATAAGGTTTCAAAAATGGCGAAATTTGAATAAAATATTGTTTTACTTAATTTTATTGTTGTGTATAAGAATTGAAATGCTTATCACAAACAAAGCAATGACAGATTGTTATTTAGAATGAAATTTATCATTTATTTAATGCAGTACGATATTTAACTAAATTAATTTGTAAAATATGATGATTGATCATTTATAACATTATTATTTGCATTTTAATTTATCAATGATAAATTCCCATAATAAGTTCTTAGCGAATATTTGTACATAAAATATACAACTAAATATTGAATGATAAATTGATTATTAAATTGATAGACAAATTCCATGATAGAAATGATAAATCATCTGCAAACAGTTCATATGCCAAAGTCAACTAAAGCTGCATTTCTTTGTGGATGAGTTGCCAAAAGCTAGGCGACATTCATCAAAGCAAACTCTATACATGCCGCATGCCACATGCCACATGCCCCAATTCAGCGCTTAGGTGTAGTGTGCAGCTGCCGCTGCACTTGCTGCACTGCCTCAGATCTGCCTGTGGGACAATGTCGCCAGCTGCCAGCCAGGCTGGCTGTTTGGCTGCCTCGTTGTCAACAGCGACGGAAGTGCATGTGTTTTTCCGTTGGAATAACTCCATTGTGTGCATTTCAGAGCATTCAGGCGGCATTTTGAGGGCGGACCTGGCCCCGATACCTATACGTAACGTAAGCCAAAACAGCGTCCTAGCTTTACGTAATGATGCTCGCAGCAGCCAAAGTCTCACCCACTCCCCCACCTCCCCAAACAGCTTGTCAGGCAAATGCATACGTACATGTGGCACACACACATTGCCGCATGCAACGTCAATTTTCTAGCAGACATTTTTTAGCAGCGATTTTCTGCGTGGAGAGAGCGCGTCTTAAAGCGCTGACAAAGCTACAGCTGCTGACCATGTTGGCAGGCTTGGCTTGGCTTGGCTGGCAGCTAAACTGCCTGGCAGATCCTTTGCGGCTCGCTTTTGTGCGCTTGCTGACAAACTGTTGCCACTTGTTTATGCCACATGCTGCTGCCTAGCGATGAATTATTGTTGGCCCTGGCACACAGTAAGAAGAACACAAAAAAAAAACACAAAAACGAAAGCAGCTGAAAAACAATTGGATACATAAATCATTGGGGAAAGTTGCAAGTTTAGCGCTCGACATAAATACAATAACTAACGAGAGAGAAAAATATAATTGTAAATAGCCAAGTCAGCCCAACTGAATGGCCCAAGCCCGAACAAACCTCTAGCCGCAATTCTTGTGTTGTTGTTGTTGTTATTATTATGATTGTTCCATCCTATTCTCGCTCCCCATCCAAATCTCAAGTGTCAAGCGGTCGGTGGTCGAAAGCAAAGACAGAGAGAGAGAGTGAGAGGGAGAGCGATAAAGGGAGACGGTAAAGCATTTGCACACGGAGACATTCACATACCAACATAAATTGTTGAAAAGTGTGAAGAGAACATAATTGTAACATTCCTTGTTGGCCTAAAGCAAAATGCACACGGCCTGTGTCCCATTGTGTAAAGGAGTGAGGAGGTGAGGTGCGTTGAGCTGAGCCGAGCAGGCAGGCAAAGGCACCACCATGGCCAGAAATGTTAGAAGGCAACCATTTCTTCATTGTCGTTGCTTTTGTTGTTGTTGTTGTTGTTGTCGGTCTGCCAGGCCTGCCAGGCAGCCTGCCTTTTTCAAGCATTCAATTATGTATGTCTGGGACCTGAGCCTGACATGAACACACTCACACATACAGTTTCACACGCACGCTCACACCTATGTACTATAACCAGGCTCGCACACAAAAACATGGCAAAAGTTTTGTAATGCCCGCCAAAAAGGGCATGCTAGGTGTTGGAGTGTTAGTGTGTAGCCAGCATTGACAACTGCACTGTGGGTATTACCCATACGTCATACCGTTTGTGCAAGCATTTGAATATTTCATAGATAATGTGTTGATAAGTATCAAAGAAAAACAGTTGAAAACTTAAACTCATAGGTAAAATCATTTATGATTATTCTTCGTGCGAATTTCTTAAACGTTTCATTTTTGTATGTTTTCAAACTACATATAAAATCTGATCCTTTTTCTAGCATATGTGGTGCAATATATGGAATGTTTGCGTTTCGGAACTTTATCTTAAATCTGGTGTTCTACATGAAAATTTGTTAAGCGCATTAATGTTTCGTTTTGAATATATTTAAACTAGTTTTTGTAGATTATGCCGTTTGTTCACTGTTGTTGCCGTTGAGCGCCATAATGTAAATGTAGCACAAACCTTTTTATAACGCCGGCACAAACCGTTAGAGACAGAAAGAGAGAGAGAGGGAGAGAGAGAGAGGGAGACTTGCACACATGCCAGAAGTTATGTCTGCGCTTTCGCTTTTTTTCCGGCCACCCCCCGCAACGTTGCGGCCCATATAAAAATATATATAAAAAAAAATGACAACGCAGCAAACGTTGCGAAAAACTGGACCAAAAACTTGAAAGTCGAATGGCGAATCAGGCAACTCGACGGCAGCAGGCCTGGTTTTTGGGCCCTTTTGGCTTGGCCTGGCCAAAAAAGAAAATATGCGTTATTTTGGCAGCTCGTTTGTGTGTGTGTGTGTGTGTTTGTGGTACAAAAGTTTCCTATTTAATTCCATACAGCTTTCGAGCAGCACTTCAACTGTGAAATCAGTAAAAGAACGCAAACAACTCATATGGCAAAAATATTATATATGTACATATACGAATGTCTATACATACATACATATATTCCTACCATTCAGACGGTCAAAATTTATGTTAACATAAAAAAATAAATAAATTGTGTTGGCTTGCAAGAAAGCAAGCAAGCAAGATTCTTTACATATGTAAAATACTATAATGATTACATGATTATTGCAATAAGCAAAAGCGAAAGAAATTGGGCCACCAACTAAGCTATAAAACACCTCTTATACTAGCTCTTGTCTATTTATATGGCCCCGAAAATAGTGTTGCACAAATAACAAAGTGGCATCATTTGTGACACATTTGAGTTTTGTGGCCGTTGGCGCGTTGGCTTTAAGTGCTTGATTTATTGATATTTCAATTGCTTCATGCATAAATATTTCGGCTGACAAATGGTATTAGGCATTCGCTTAGACTGCCTCACCACACTCCACACCGCCGACCCAAGCGTAGCGGAAGATGTCAAGATGCTTTATGGGGCTTATTAAGGGACAGGGAGTTTATCGAATGCGAGGGTCAGCTATCAGTAGGCAAATGTTTGGCTTAGGATTTGGTTATTTTCTGTGAATGTTGTGAATTTCAAAATAAGCAACGACTTTAATAAAATGCGCATGAAAGTAGCTTTGCATACGCTTTTTTGATTAGTTTAAACATATTTTCCTCGGGAGATTTCTGTAATGACTTTATAGGAACTTAAATAGATCGAAAACCATAAGGTAACTTTTCCTAACTTAAAATCTTAGCACAATTTGCATTTCATAACATCAACCCACATCATCCTGAAGACTTAAAATGTGATTGTCACTTTGTAATGCCAGAGCGGGGAAAAACTTCTGCTTTTAACATATTCTGAGCTAAACTTTTGATATAAATAACTCTCGCTTTGAGATTGTTAGACTGCAATATGGCAACAAAAGTTGGACCAAAAAGTATATAGTACTTCCCTAGAAGAAAATGTAACCCTTTTAGAAGCAGTTATAGAAAACTGCAACGGAAACCGGAATTCCCAGCTCAAGATGTCAACCCTGTTGAAAATGACAAAAAAAAAAAAAAATTCGAAACGAAACAAAGAATTGAAAAACCCTCATCATAGTACACACAAAACTCCGCCCAAAGACCAAGGCAGCTGTGACGCATTCTAGGAAAAGTAATAAACTTGTGCAGCGTTTCTTCTAATAACTGCGCAAAAAACGATAACGAGTGGGAGACAGCGGCAATTTCGCTTACAAAATTGCCAAACCAAAAATGACTTTGAATTCCAATTGCGCTGAGCGTTTGCTCGTCAGTTCAATTCAGTTTGGTTTGGGTTTGGGTTCAGCCCTCAGTTTTTGGCTTCAGCAACAAACGCAACCGCAAAACATGCACAGACGTGCACGGACGCGTCGCCGTCCGGCCGGGTCGAGCCACGCCTCCACAAACGAAGTACTATAAATCATAGACAAAAAGAAAAAATTAAAAAAAAGGAATAAAGTGTGCGCACAACAAAACAAAAAAAGAATGCCAATATCAGCAATGCAAATTTTCAGACGCTGCGTTGAGGGATATACGAGGCGAGTAACGTGGTGCTGGAGGAAGAAGAGCGACCCTGATGACGCAGTCGCTCCCCCTCAAGGCAATACAACGAAACGCGGCCATTGAAATCTATGCAGCTGCCCAACCGCTAAACTATCAATGATGAGTCAATAGACTTTGCCTGCTGCTCTGTCTCTCTCTCTCTCGGCAAACAGTGGACTTAAGTCCATAACAAAGTGCATTAAAATGTTAGCAAGAAAACAGCAGAAAACCGTAAATAATTTGAAAGAATGTTTTTGTCAAACGGAAATAGGTCTACTTACTTAGTTGATTTGCAAGCTTTAAAAATATGTTTGAGGGGAGAAAGTAACAAAATTTTAAGGTACATTAAAGTTGCAATTCTAACTCACTGAGAACTGAAAGTGAAGCTATATTCCTATGCGATTTTGGGTAAAAAGTGTTTAAAAAGTATCCTGCTCTTTAGCAAAGATACAAAGCTCGTTAAGTTTAAATTATCCAATATCTAATTAAATTTTGAAATTAGTTCAAGTCGAAGCACACATTTTTTGTCGATGCAGCTTTGATTAAAATTACGCAATATTCAAATATGTGCACAAGAAAATCTATGTTCATAGTCAAAATGCATTGTGTCTTTTGCGTTCCACTGTTTTCGGTTAGTGGTATAAAATAGCGATGAGTGCAGAGCAGAATAACCTGAAAATGTGGGGGGGTGAATTTTCCAAAGATATGTGCACTCGCGGTCTACGTGGGTAAATTACTATTTTACCTTTGTAGAAAATGTCGGGGTGAAAAATAATTGACGCGCGGTTATAGTCTGTGTGACTGCTTCAATTTATTGTCGATTTAGTACTAAAAACTATGTAGACGCTGAGCTTGCTCAGCGGCTCTTAACATAATTAACATGAGTTTTAACATAACTATGCTCAGAGCGGAAACAAAATACTGGTTTTGGTGGGGAGTTGCAGAGCATACTTTAGGCATAAACATTCCGGCCCCCTTGCAATATAATTGCAAAAAAAAGAGACTGGAGGGGGGGGCGGACCTTATGGGCTGCACACTCCAGATAGGATCCACCCAAAGCAGTATTTTGGGCCACTGGACCGTGGTCGCTCGGAATAACGCCCTGTTGGATCACCAAGCCGTAGATATCGGCGCCCAACACTATGCTGACCGTCGAAGGTCGGAACCAGGCGTCATCCGCTAGGATAATATTGGGAACGCCCTTCCGTAAGCGTTCGTCAATCAGCGTTGAAGGGGTCCGGAAGTTAAGTTGGGCCTCAATACGCAGGCGGACTTCCCGATCAAAACTTCCATTTGTGGATCGGATGCGAGCACTGACCCTCTCACCCGCATCGAGCCAGGTGGCGGAAAGGCCCAGTGCCTTTGCCAGTGAGGCATCAATGCGGCTGGTCGGGCTACATGGATCCACCAGCGCTCGCATCTGGAACGTTTTTCCCTTTGCGACGATGGCCACGCTCACGGTGGGCAGGAGTGTGACGCCTTCGGGGATGGGTGAGCGAGCACGTGGACTGCGTTGCCGGATTGGCGATGGGCTCCTTGATGGACGGGGCGACTCTTGCTCATCCAGGTGGAGCAGAGTGTGATGCTCGCCATCGCAAATGCGACATTTGTCGCCGCTCCTGCAGGATCGCCCAGAGTGCTGGTGTGCCAGACAGTTGGGGCAGTATTTATTAATCAATACTGCCCGGAGCCGCTTCTCAGCATTGAGGTGCATGAACCGCTGGCACTTCTTCAACGCGTGAACGCCCCGGCACACACGGCAGCGGAAGGACGCCGTGCCACGCAGCTGCTGAGTTGCCCTTTGTGCCCGTTGTGCCTTGGTGGGTGCCATGTTGCTTCGTTCGGAAATTCTGGGAATACACAAAAAACAGAAATTAGCAATATAACTCTTGTTGACTGAAACGGTTAGTCACGATTTCAACAAAGGAGTTGGATTGTTGGGCTCGGAATGGAGTGGAAGGAGGATAAGTTTGGCCACGGGCCTTTTAATAAGTCCGCGGGTAGTGAGCACGTCGACCACTCGGACCCGGTCATCCTGTCCTGGGTGGGTTTCCTTGACGCGTCCCAAGCGCCATTCGTTCGATGCAAGATTATCCTCCTTGACAACTACCATGTCACCCTGTTGTAGGTTCCTCTCGGGTAGTTGCCACTTAGTCCTCTTGTGTAGCTCCTTCAAGTACTCTTCCTTCCAACGGAAACAGAAGTGTTGGTTGAGAGCCTTGAGCCGTTGCCATCTATTTAAAATTGACGCTGCATTCCCTTCAATCTCCGGCTCCGCTACAGAAAGAAGTGGGCCTCCTACAAGGAAATGCCCTGGAGTAAGAGCCAGCAGATCTGTCACGTCTTCGGATAACGGAGAGATTGGTCTCGAGTTCAAACAGGCTTCGATCTTCGAGAGCAGGGTGGAGAGCTCTTCAAATGTATATTTGAAGGTTGAGGTCGATTTGTAAAACAGTGTCTTGAAGCTTTTGACACCGGCTTCCCACAGGCCACCCATATGTGGCGCACCTGGTGGGTTGAAATGCCACGAGAGACAATGGTGACTATATGTTGTCTCGACGCGCGTCTTGGTAGCCTCCAAGAAGTCGCGAGTAATGACTCTAGAGGCTCCCACGAACGTTTTCCCATTGTCGGAGTATACTTTGGACGGGCAGCCGCGTCTTGCTATGAAACGAGCAAACGCTGCAAGGAATTTGTCCGAAGTCAAGTCGGAGGTGGCTTCAAGATGGATAGCTTTTGTGCTGAAACACACAAAGACACATACATAGCCCTTGGTTATGAGGCAGGCACGACCCGTGTAGTTCTTTATGTCGAAAGGACCAGCAAAGTCGATGCCAGTATGTGTAAAGGGACGTGAAAAAGTCGACCTCTCTTCGGGTAAGGTGCCCATGAGCTGAGTTTGGAGCCTTTTTTTGAACACGATGCAGACCCGACAGGAATTGGTCACGGATGTGATAAGCGTCTTAAGCTTGGGAATCCAATACTTGGAACGGATAAGGCGCATCATTAATTGATTTCCGCCATGCAATGATATTTTATGCGTGAATTCTACGAGGAGACGACTGAACGAGCATGAATACGGAAGTATGACAGGATGCCGTTCATCATAATTAAGATTGCAGGATTTGCTGAGTCGACCGGAAGCCCTCATAATTCCCTGTGGATCAAGGAACGGATTGAAGTTAAGTATGTGACTGGAAGCCGGCAAGCTATGCTTGTCAAGAAGGCACCTGTACTCTTTTGAATAAGAGGTTCGTTGATTAAGGGCAACGAGTCGTTCTTGAACTTCTTGAAGTTCTCTATTTTGGAGTAGCTGTGATGGGAACAGCACAGAGGATTGACGACATCGTTTAGCAAATCGGAAAACGTAGGCGAGTACTCGTAACGCTCTGCCGAAATCGGAGAACCGCTCAAGTGGATCAGACGGAGACAATTCAGCAATGTGGACCTTAACTGGACGCTGCTCTAGGTCAGTCTCCAGACATGAGTCAGCTGGAACAGGCCATTGCTTCTGAGGCAGACCCAGCCAGTCGGGTCCATTCCACCACAGATGGCTGTCTCTCAGCTCCTGTGGCGAGACTCCGCGGCTGGCTAAATCTGCTGGATTGTCTTCTGACCGCACGTGTGACCAGGTCCGACAATCAGTGATTTGCCCGATCTTGGAAACGCGGTTGGCGACAAACGTGGTCCAGGAGCAGGGAGATCTGCGAAGCCAGGCCAAAACGATGGTGGAGTCCGTCCAGTAAAACGATGCGCACTTTCCTATGGGCATCTGCGGGATGAGGGCTGAAGATAGTTCCGCGAGAAGAACAGCTCCACACAGTTCGAGTCGAGGGAGCGACACTGTCTTGACTGGAGCTACTCTGGTCTTGGACGTCAGAAGATGGACGGATATGTGATGGTCTATTTCCACGCGAACATACAGTGCTGCCCCGTAAGCCTTTTGAGATGCATCGCAGAAACCATGGATCTGGATGGATGCTTCCGGCTGAAAAGAGACCCAACGCGGTACTCGAATATCTCCAAGACGGGGATGATAGGAGAGAAAATCTTCCCAACGCTGAAACAGCTCGGACGGCAAGGGATCGTCCCACCCAAGCTCATGAAGCCAGATTTCCTGCATGAAAATCTTCGCACGAACGATGACAGGTGCCAGCCATCCCGCTGGATCGAAGAGCTTTGCTATTTCCGAAAGGACTTCACGCTTTGTGATGGATTTCCTTGTAGGAATTTGGAGGGCGCAAAGAAAAATTCATCTGTGTTGGCTTGCCATCGAATCCCCAAAGTCTTGGCAACGCTGGCCTCTTCGAATTCCAAGAAGTCTTCTCTCAGAAGGTGGTCCTTGGGAATGTCTTGGAGGAGTTCCTTGTCGTTCGATGTCCATTTTCGAAGGGGAAAGCCCGCTGAACTCATAGCATCTTGCAGCTCCTTGATGCTGGATATCGCGCATTGCTTGGTGTGAGCTCCTGCTAACACATCGTCAACGTACATATAATTGGAAATGATGTCACTAGCACGCGGAAATTGTGCTAGCACATCTGTGCGCGAGCTGCTGCAAAACGCGAATGGCCAGAAACGGTGCGCAATTTACGCCAAACGTAACTGTGTTGAGCTCATAGTCACAAAGCTCTCCATCCTTGTTCCGGTAAAGGATTCTTTGAAATGGCGTGTGTATTGACTTTACTAGAATTTGACGATACATCTTAGTAATATCGGCGTTGAAGCCGTAACGAAAAAAACGCCATTTCAGATCTGAATAGTCAGATCGGACTGTAAGACAGGACCTGCATGAAGGACATCATTCAGGCTCTTACCATTAGTGGATTGACTGGAGGCGTTAAACACAACGCGAACTTTTGTGGTAGTGCTGTCAGGTTTGAAAACCGCATGGTGTGGAAGATAAAAGTTCCCAGTATCTAAAGTAGGGGGGACTCGTCTCATGTGACATAAGTCCAGATATTCCTGGATCACGGAGTCGTACTGCTCTTTTAATGGAGTGTTTCTGTTTAAACGGTTCTCGTTTTTTAGAAACTGAGCCAGTGCGATTGACCTTGAATGTCCTAAGTTGATGTGATCAGGATCTTTGAAGGGGGAGAGCGACAATATATTTGCCACTATCGTCTCTTGTTGTTGTGCGCATAAAGTAGTCTTCGCATATGGCATCAGACTCCTTTACTGGCTTCGTAGGGAGATCCTCCACCTCCCAAAACTTTGTGAGGAGGCTTTCCAAACGTTGGTCGTTCTTGACCGTGACTCGTGTTGAAAAAGCGGAGATAGAGGATGAAGCACAAGTAGTTATTGGGCCGGTGAGAATCCAACCGAAAATGGTTTCTTGACCCAATAATGCGCCACAAATATTAGGAATAGAGCCGCCTAGCAGGATGGATGGAAGGATATCTGCGCCTAATAGCACATCTATCTGCGAACTCTTGTAAAAATTAGGGTCAGCCAGCGGAATATTGGGAAGGTCTCGCAATGCACTTCCGGGAATCGTATGTGAAGGTAGAGTACCTGCCACATTGGGAAGCACAAACGCTGAAGCTTCAATGCGAACTCTCGGCTTCGATGGGGATCCTATGTTGAAGTGACATAACTTCTCAGGATTGGCTGATACAGCTTGGTTAAGTCCGGCAACTTGGGCTGTTACACGTTTAAACGGGAGTTTGATGATTCTAAACATTCGTTCTGAAATGAATGTGGCTTCGGAGCCAGAATCAATCAACGCACGAGCCTTATAACATGTGCCAAGGGTGGCATATGTTTATAATAGCAGTGCCTAAAAGAACACCTTGCGTGTTCGACGTGAAATAGTTGTGGATGTTTGCCGAACTTTGGTCTGAAGTGGACTGTATTGGTTGACTTGGAAGGTACGGAGTAGCAGCAGAACTTAACGATGACCTGGTGGTCGTTTGAGTAGGAGGGTCACCACGATGCAACAATGTATTGTGGCGACCTTTGCAAGTGAAGCAGTTTATGGCTGCTTTTACATTCCTTAAGCTGATGTCCTCTGGCGAAACAGTTCAGACATAGCTGCTGCTGTTTAATGTAGGAGGCCCGATCTGTAACTGACATTTGCAGAAACTGTGGGCATACACGCACTGGATGATTCTCTTTGGAACAAAGCTTACAGGTAGAAATTGGCTTTGGAGCTTGTGTCTTTACCTTAACCTTAGCTTCGAAAGAGTTGATCTTCTTCTTATTAAGATCCTTGCGATCGGATTGACTCGGGGCGTTCATAGGCCTCATGTCTTCTATCGCTTCCAGCGTACGATGGCGCTCAGTCAGATAGTTGTTAAATTCGACCCAAGTTGGAATATCGGACTTATTGTGGAGGGACTGCTCCCACAAGGACAGGGTAAGTTTTCGGAAGTCTGGATGAGCATAGGAATACGAGCAAGCAATCCCAATTTTCGATGCTGACCTTAGCTAGCTCAAAAGCTGTCAAACACCCCTGGATTGTGCTCTGGAGCTCTTTTAGTGCCTTACCAGACTCTTGGGAAACCGACGGTAGACTAAAAGGATTCTAAGCTGACTGTTAACTAACAGCCGCTTATTTTCGAATCTTTCCGAAAGATTCTGCCATGCAGAGTGGAAACCGTCATTTGTCAGTGGAGATTTTGAAACAATACCCTTTGCCTCGGCCGCTTGTCTTAGCATTGAGGTGGAACAGTTTCTCGACTGGGGTCAATCTAGAATTATTAATATAAATCGCTGTAAGAGATCCCGGAAAGTGGGCCAGCGCAGATAGTCTCCATCGAAGACTTCTGTATCGATTGGTGGAAGACTACACCTCTTGAGATGGAAGGAAGAGATGCTTGTAGTGTTTATTCTTTGAGGATGCTGCGTCTATACTCTCGCTCAATTGAGCTACGCAATCGTTCATATACGGAATATGATGATCATATTTCGCTTGCATACTTTGCAAATCTTCCATGGCACCGCCGTCTTGCAGAAGGGTTTGGGAACCTTGTTCAAACGCAAGCTCTACTTTTTCCCATAAGGATCGGATTTGATCCCGGCGCACCTGTAGCGTAAACAGTGATTCGCCGGCTGAATTGGAAAATCTAGCTTCGAATTGCCTAGCCTGTCCGACACAGCAATGAACTCTTTGGACGCCATTTTGGAATGAGCTATGACTTTCTTTGATTCCTGTCTGGTAATACGGGGCTATCCTGCGGAATTGTTAAACTCTCTGCTTTGAGCTTAGGCTGATCACTAACTTGAAGTTTGGACGGACCAGCGGACGGTTTTGATTCCAACTTTTTACCAGACTTAGACTTGTCGCTTGGCACTGAGGAGCTGCGAGCGCTTGACAAGGAAGAACGACGGGCCTTTGAAAGGGAAGGACGAAGTTTCGCTTTTTGTTTTGGTCTTCTGACATAATAGGCTCTCTACGGAGCCGAAAACAAAAGGACGAAGACCCAAAGAATTACAACAAAAAAAAAGAAAAGAAACCAAATCAAAAGGCAACAGGCCACAACAAAAAAAAAAATAAAAAAATATATACCAAAAAAAAACAAAAAAAATACCAGTATGTGAGTATTTTACCAACGGAAGTGTATATTTTATTTAAAAAAAAAAGAAAAAAAAAATATACCAAAAAAAAAATACTAAAAATACCAAAATGTGAGTATTTTTACCAACGGAAAGTGTTATTTTTATATTAAAAGGAGGAAAAAAAAAAAAATATACCAAAAAATTCTAAAAAAATACCAAAATGTGAGATTTTTTACTAACGGAAAGTGTATATTTTTATTTAAAAAAAGAGGGGAAAAATAAACAAAAAACTAAAAAAATACCAAAATATGAGTTTTTTCCAACGGAAAGTGTATATTTTTATTTAAAAAAAGAAAAAAAAATATACACAAAAACCAACAAAATACTAAAAAATACCAAAATGTGAGTATTTTTTACCAACGGAAAATGTATATTTTTTATTTAAAATGAGGAAAAAATATACCAAAATACTAAAAAATACCAAAATATGAAAATATAATACAAAAAAAATATTTATTTATTATTTTTATTATTTATTATTATTTGCGCTTAACTTTTATTTATAACTCAATGTATACACAGCTCGTCGGATATGCCCCACTTGCGGAAGGGTGTACTAAATATTGCAAGTTAACTCTTGAAAACGGGTATACCCCACTTGTAAGGGAAAAGTTTTGTAGGGTATACTCCACCGTTGGTTTGACTTATGCTGTGTTATATGGACTTGGAACGTGTTAATATATATATATGCAGTGGCACCGGTACTTTGGTAGTGTGGAAGTTTGATGACTTCGTTTGACCTACCGGCTGTGCCAAGGTTAACGTCTTTAGTCATGTAATAATATAGGTTATAGCACAAATGTGTAATTATGGGTTTGATAATTCACAAGTGGGAGCGAATGCGGACACGGAACACTTGTTAATTGCCTTTACATATGTACAGTGTGTTGAACTTTGTCACAATTAAACGCACATAAATATGAAACGTTCATACGGAAAACAATTGTGAGCAACAAAGAGAAAAAAAACTTAGCAGCATGTACATATGTATGCGTCAAGACGAGGTTGCATTGGAATGTATGTACATGCATGTACATATGTACATGCAGTTGGATCAGACGCAACGGAAAAAAAGTGCAAGTATTATTTTTATCGGAGAATATTAAACTGACTGCGTTTAATATTGATAAAATAAATGCACACGGACAAATAATGTCACAAAAATGTAAATCATTACTTATCTGTGGTCTCTTTTGTAGGTTGTGTAGGTGTGTGTGTGTGTGCGTGTGTATGGATAATCCACCGAAGCTTGCTGGGGCGAGTGATAATTAATTACTCCAAATTATCCGGCTCGAAGGACCATGAAAATGTGGGGGGGTGAATTTTCCAAAGATATGTGCACTCGCGGTCTACGTGGGTAAATTACTATTTTACCTTTGTAGAAAATGTCGGGGTGAAAATAATTGACGCGCGGTTATAGTCTGTGTGACTGCTTCAATTTATTGTCGATTAGTACTAAAAACTATGTAGACGCTGAGCTTGCTCAGCGGCTCTTAACATAATTAACATGAGTTTTAA